>PVJA010002457.1:0-106820 GCA_004027025.1 Myocastor coypus | reverse complement strand
GTACTGCAGAGGAGAAAGAGCTCATGGCAGGCCGAAGGTGGCAAAGCAGCCAAGGGACAAAGCAAGCTTCTTTCTGTCCTTTACATTTGTCTAGACCACTGGGCCTATGGCAGGGCTAAAACAATCGGTGGATTGATTTAGTAATCACCACCTTTAGCCCTACCACTTTAATCCTAGCATCAAATCATGAGCCAATCACACACTTTCAATTCAGCCGCTCCCAGGGAAGCCCCACCTAAGACTTCATGAGGCTTTGGGAGGGACACAGAGGCACCAACCGTAATGCTTGGCCATAAGTTAAATTCTTGTACAATAGTGAGCTTAATTTAGCAATGTTTTACAAAGAATTTCTCTGTTTACGTACAGGGTGTTATCACAGCATTCTGTTCTTTAACTGAAATGTATTGGTTAAATTTATATAGATGTGAAATGAGTGTATCTGTTTGCAGAAGTAGACATGAATGGGTGATTACGTCAACTCTTTACACATGCCTTAGAATTACTAGTAAAACAATCTGTTGTACTTAGGAATTTTGCTTCAAAAATATTTTTATTTCCTCTGTTGCATCAGTTCTACAAAATTGGTTTTCAAGGATTTTTAATTTTTATTAAATTTTTAAATGTGTGGGATCAAGTGGTTATAATCTTCCTATTACCTTTTTTATGTCTGTAATATCTGGGATGATGGCCTGTTTTTATTTCTGGTAGAAGTAATTAGTGAGTCTCTTTTATCTTCTTTGGTCTTGTTCAGGTTTTCTTGATTTGTTAACCAATTAAAGAATGCCTTACTTTACCATTTATTTTACTTGCTTGAGGTTTGAGGTACTCTGTTTTTCTTATTTTGTGATGGAGGTAATCACTCACTTTCAAAGTAGTAAAGCTCCCTGTTAGCACGGTTTTAGAGACATCCCAAACTTTTGTACTGCCTTTATTGTCTTTTAGTTAAAATATTTCTTCATTTATCTTATTAGTTATACTTTGATACATGCATGTTTTTCAAACCATGGTAATTTATAAATATTTGAGCTTTTATCCATATCCTCTGTTATTACCTTGTTGTTTAGCCTTTTGTTGTTATAGAACATATAAGTAAGATTTTAATGTTCCAAACTGCACTGACATTAGTTTTTTTTTTTTTTTAAATCAAAGATACAGTCTATTTGTATTCTGTGTGTACATATGCTCTGCTTTGTATTTCTGAGCATAAACGTACACAGCTTGGGGGGTGTCTTGTTCTAAAAATTTTCAATTAGAGTAAGACGCCTTATGATGTTGCATAAGTCTCTGTATGTTCTTATTGATTTGTTCTCTACTTATTGTATTAATTTCCGAGTGAGAGATTTTAAAGTCTTCAATTATAACTGCATTTTTCTATTTCTCTCTTTATTCTTGCCATTTCCTGCCTCATGTATTTTGAAGCCTATTATTATAAGCACCTACAATTAGGGCTGCTACATCTTCCAGAGCAAGTGGTCTCCTTTGCATTGTGATATTTTTCTCTTTGTCTCTGATAGATGTGTTTGTCAAGATGTCTGTTTAATCTGATATCAATACAGCTATCTGTGGCTTCTTTTGATTACTGTTTATGTGATTAATTTTGTTCCATCCTTCCACTCTATTAGGGTCTTTGTGTTTACCATGCCTCTCCTGCAGGCAGCGTATCATTCAGACTTTTTTCACCTACTTTGAAAATCTTTACTTGTAATTACTGTGTAGTCCATTTGCTTTTAATGCAATTATCCATGCTCTTGCATTTAATCTACCATCTTGCCAATTATTTTCCACTTGCTTCATCTTTATTTTTGTTTCTAAATTTCTCTTTTCTGCTCTTACCCTCATTAACTTATTTTGTTTTATTATGTATTTATTTTATGTATTTGGTCCAGAGTCTCACTAAGCAGCTCAGACTCCTAGTGATGCTCCTGTTTCCAGCCTCCCAAGCGCCTTGATTATAGGTGTGTGCTACCACACCTGGTCTTGTGGCCAGCCCAGCATGCCCAGCGTTAGGGCCAGCATTGTATGTGGTACCAGGGGTCGCACTCTGGTCTGTGAGCTTGTCTAAGCAGGTGCTAGTCCACTCAGCTATCTTGCCAGCCCCATCAAGTTATTTCAATAATTTTACTGACTTTTTGGCTATGCATCTCTATTTCTCTGAGCTATTACAGTGTCATGGTGAACTTTTCAGTCTACCTGGTGTTAGTAATGTACCTTATCATGTGAGTTATAAAATATAAGAAAATAGAATTGCACTTACCCACATTTTTGTAGTATTATTTTAATTTATTTTTCTTTAAGCTGCATTAAAACTATAAAATGCATAGCATTTAACTTTCATTTTAAAAAGTCTTTGATTTTCAAAGAAAAATTAACAATAATACTACTTTTCTTTTTTAAATGTATTTCTTAGTATATGGTCTACAGGGTCTCACCACATGGATTGGACTTGCAGAGATCCTTGCTTTCAGTCTCCCAAGCGCTGGGATTACAGGTGCACCCCACCACGCCCAGCCTCAGTTGCTCTCTCAGCATACTCCAGGGGCAGGGCTAGCATAACAAGTGGTTCAGGAATTGAACCCCAGTTCCTGTACTTTGCCTAAACAGGCACTTTAGTCTGCTACACTATCTGGCCAGCCTTAATATTAATTATTTTTATCCAAACATTTTATCCTCTTGCTCTCTTGTGTATTAGAAGTTCCATTCACAATTACAAGAACTTTTAGAGTGTCTTCCTGTGAGTATCGTTTGAACCCATATCCCTTCAATTTCTATGAATTTACAAAATTATTATTTCATTTTCATTTTGAAGATTATTTTTACTAAATATAAAGTTATGGTCAGCTGATACATTTTATTTTTATTTTCTTTTTTATACAGATGAACAATGGCGGATTTATACATGCACATAACATTTGTACATAACACTTTGACTCCTCTCTCACCTCTGCTATTTTCTTCCTCTAGTTTTACATTTTTCTGAGGGCTCAGTGAGTATAACACATTTATATTTATGCATGTCCTACTACCTGCTTTACACTCCTTTCCTTCTGCCTCTTATTACTACTGTGTAATAATAGATGCTTTTCTTGCATTTCTTAAAAAATGTATTTGGTCCAGGGTCTCACTATACAGCTTGGACTCATATTGACCCTCCTGTTTTCAGCCTCCCCAGCATGAGGATTACAGGCATGTGGCCCCAGGCCTGGTCTTGGTAGCTGGCTCAGTGTTCCCATGGGCGGGGCTCGCTTGGCATGTGCTGCCAGAGATCGAGCCCCAGTCCCTGTGCTTGCCTTAGCAGGGACTTAGTCTGCTGAAGTATCTTGCTGGCCCAGTAGATGCTTTTCTACTTCCCTGCCATCTGTTTACATTCCACATATCAGAGAGAGCATGTGCTGTCTCTGCCTTACTCTAGCTGTTTTCACTCAACATAAGGGTCTCTGGAGTCCTCCATTTTCCTACAAATGAAAGAACTTCATTCTTTTACATGGATATATATATATATATATATATATATATATATATATATATATAATTTTCTTTATTCATTTGTGTCTTGATGAGCTCTTAGACTGGGCCCACATCTTGACTATCATGAAGTGTATCATAATAAACATGAATATGCAAATATCTGTAATATGTTGACTTCAATCACTTTGGCTACATACAAAGGAATGATATAGCTGGATTAAATGACATCTCTGTGTTGATTTCCATAGCAGTTGTATATATTTCAACTGCTGGTAGCAGTGTGTAGAAATGCCCCCCCCCATAACCTCATTGGTATTTATTGTTTTGATTGGGTATTCTTATTGATAGACATTTTGATGGAGGCGATATGCAAATTATAGTGTGGTTTGATTTGCAATTCCCTAATGGTTAAAGATGTTGAACATGTTTCATGTACTTACTGGTATTTTTACTTCTTTTGGAACATGCCTGCTCAATATTTTTGTCCCTTTGCTGATTGGATTACTGGACTTTTTTGACAGTAAATGTTTTGAGTTCTTTATATCTTCTGCTCATCAGTCTCTGCTGGAAGAGTCCTGGTGAAATTTTTTCTCCATTCTTCAGATTGTCTCTTCATGCTGGTAATTGTCTCCTTGGACACAATGATGCTTTTTAATTTGGTGCAATCTCATTTGTTGATTCTTGCTATTATTTCTGAATTGTGAAATTTACTGAAGTCCTTATCTGTGCCTATGACTTCAGTGCTTCCCTCTGGTTTCCTTCTAGGAATTGCAACATTTCAGATGTTATGATTAGATTATTGAACCATTTTGAGTTGATTTTTGTACAATGCAAGAATCTTGGTTACTTTTCTTTGTTGCTGAGAGAAAATGGCCAACACACACAGTTAAGGGAGAAAAGGTTCATTGTAGCTCACAGTTTGCAGACGTTTCAGTTCACAGTTGGCAGGCTCTGTGGCAAGGTGGCCTAGCAGGGGGCATCTCAGAGGAGACCCAAGAGGCAGCAAAAACAAGGGGCAAACAATAAGCAATCAGCCAAAGGTGACTTTATCCCTCCTTCTGTCCCTTATATTTTTATCTGGGATGGGTAGCACTCGTGTGTTAGCTAACATACTCTTAATATTTCCAGGATGCCAAACCTCTTGGCAGACTACATACCCTTAATCCCAGCCCCACACACTCTAGATATAGACACCTCTGAAAATCCCAACCTCTGATCACATGAGGCTTTGGTGGGTCTCTAAACACAAACAATAACAGTGAGAGACAGAGATGTAATTTCAGCCTTCTACAGATAGATGTACAGTTTTTCCAGCACCATTTATTAGAAGTTACCTTTTCTTCAATGTACGTTTTGGTTCTTTTGTTCTGAATGAGATGTGTATAGTTGTATGGGTCTATCTCCATGTCTTCTGTTCCACTGATATCTTTGTAGTTCCATGCTGTTCTGGTTACAATGTGTTTGCAGTATAATTTAAAATTTGGTATTATAATGCCTTCATTCTTGCTCTTTTTGCCTAGGATTGTTTTGCTATTCTCTCTCTCTCTCTCTCTCTCTATCATGAATTTTAGAACTTTTTTTCTAGTTCTTTGAAGAATGTCATTGGTATGTTTATGGCATTGCATTGAACCTGTAGATTTATTTTGATAATATGTTCATTTTGACGAGATTAACTTTACCAATATTGAACTTGGGTAGTCTTTCCAATTTTTGCTATCTTCTTCAATTTCTCTCATCAATGTTGTGAAATTTGTATTGTAGAGGTACAGAAATACTTCCCTGGTTAGATTGATTCTTATTGTTTGAAGCTATTGTGAAGGGAATTGCTTTCTTCATTTCTTTTGCACCAAGTTCATTAGAAGTAGATAATAAAGCTATCGATTTTTGAGTGTTGATTTTATACCCTGCTACTTTGCTAAATTTATCAGTTTTAGAAGTGTTTCAGTGGTGTCTTTAGGGTCTTCTTATTTTCTTTTTCCATTTAAGCCTTACCAAAATTTTCTCTTTTGTCTTCTTGCATTTGTTGTTTCTGACAAAAAACCTGACCATTCTTCATATAATTGTTCTTCTGTATGTAAAGTGACTTTTTCACATTTTAAAACTTTCCGTTTATGAGTTTCAGCAATTCAATTGTGGAAAGTCAAGTTGACTAAGTCAAGTACTTAGTATTAGGGAAAAATTTTACATTGAGTTCACTGGATTCAAATTTAAAGGTGATTTTTTTTTCTTTTTCTTTTTTTTTTTTGAGAAGCAAGAAATTCTTGCTTAGTGTTATAAGTTTTTCTTCCTAAATGTTTAAAAAATGTATTTGGTACAGGGCCTCACTATGCAGTTTGGACTCACAGTGATCCTCTTATTTTAAGCCTCCCCAGTGCTTGGGTTGCAGGTGTGCACCACCATGCCCAGTGTCCTCAGCTCACCCTTACCCCGGGTTGGGGGCCAGTGCAGCACGCAGGACTAGGGATCAAACCCCTGGGCTTGCCTTAGGAGGTGCTCAGTCCACTGAGCTATTTCTCCCATCCCTAGATTCCTTTTTTTCTCAAAATCAAGTAGAGACATGCCTAGCTGTTGAAATTGCTTTGAAGAGCACTGCTAGTTTTTATTTTATATATTAAAAAACCTCTTTTCATTATTGAATAAAATTTATTTTATTCAGTTTAGATAGTGAACAGGGAACTATTTGAGTTTATTGATTCATTCTCTTCTACTTTCTCAGATCTGCTCTGAAGCCCATGTTGTGCTATGTCATGTCATGTATTTTAGTTTTAGTATTAGAATTTCCATTTAGATCTCAAAATTTATTCTCTACTTCCATCTATTTAATTATAATGTCATTTAAGATATTACCGTGAAAATATCTATTTAATGCTTTTGTTTGATAACTAACAAAATAATCTTGGGATCTGTCCCTATGGCCTATTTACTTGCTGACATCCCCGTGGCTAGTAATTTGCGTACTGTTGCTAGTACGCTAGTAATACTGCATACTGTTGTCTTGTTGGCACAGTGTAAAGGGTATAGATTATGCTGTTGAATTTTTTTTGGGCAGAGTGTTAAATTGCTTGTATACATTTTACCATGTTAAGATATGTTTTTAAAAAATTAGGGTGGGCCTAATTCAGTTTTGTCCTTGGCCCTTCAGTGCAGCCTTTGCGTTGAGCAGGAGCCTTGTCCTTAACTGTGGTCTTCCTAAGATCTCCAGTGTTTTAGCAAGTCATGGTATCTTCTTACATCTCCTAAGATTCTTCCGTGTGTGCTGTGTCTATTTAGCTTGAGGTCTGAGGCGTTCATTTTTCATGGGGTGTGTGGATGCTCACCACGTAACGTCACCTCTCTTTCCTTTATTCCTTTGCTGCAAATTCAAAGAATTTTAATTGCTCTGAACACTGATTGCTGTTTCTAGTTCTGCAGGGAGTCATGCGGCCAACTCGAGCTCTACCTATTTCTATTGTTTTCTTTAAAGCATCTCTCGCCATTAGAAAGCTCGTTGCAATGAACTCTGCTAGTGTGCATTATCTTTGTGAAGCAGAAGTTGGTGACATTTTGAAAGATAGTTTCCATGTAAGCGGAGAATATGCAGTGCTGTTCCACGGGCTTCTTTAAAGTCATTTGTCTCAAGAGCTTGAGTCTGTTTCCCATCTTAGGTGGATAGAGAAGTGTGGACTACGAAAGCATGGGCGGTAGAGGAGACCTCATGACCTAGTTAATACCTGAATACTGCAGTGTCTTTAAAAATTATTAAATATCACTTAATTTTGAAGATAAGGTTAGGATTGTTACTTTGGTGTTCAGCAATTATAAGGGAATTCGCTTTCTCTTGGGGCGACATGTCAAATTGGAGTTAAAGAAGCATCACAGGGGTGTATCATACCCACTTTTTAAAAGAAGTATTTCTTTGGTAAGTTATTAATTATAATTTTGAGTATTATTGCAGTCAATACACCTAACAGAAAAAAATCCAGAAAATAAAGTATTGAATGTCTAATATTTATTGTTTGTAAATAACCTCAAAGCTTTCATCAACTTTCTTTTGCTATCAAAGTCTAAAAATTAACAACAAAAATGCATTCCTATGTAAACTACAATGAAAATAGCAATAGGACTCTGCAACAAAGATCATTTTCCCTTCAGCTATCACATCTACGGGAGTCTTCACACATGAAAACAGCACATTCCATACACGTGTGCCATGCGACAGCACATGTGTTTTGCTTTTCTGTCTTATTTTTTGTAGAATAGACTTTATTTATTTACTTATTTATTTATTTATTTATTTATTGTGGCTGGCTCAGCCTGCCCTGGGGGTGGGGGTGGCATGGCATGTGGTGCCAGGGATCAAACTGTCATCCCTGCACTTACCTAAGCTTGTCTAAGCAGGCGCTGTCAACCGCTAAGCTATCTGGCTGGCCCTGTAGAATATACTTTATATTTTACTGATCTTGCTGTTTTTTCAGGAGATTTTACTAAGTTATGCCATGTATAGTTATTTGGAACACAAAATATCAGTGAAATAAAGTACTAAATTCTTATTTTGTATTATGTGTTTAGAATAAAAAATCCACACTTTCAACATTGTTTACCTAATCTAAAAAAACCCAACACAAATAAAATACTATCTAAACTACAATACGAATACCAATAGAACTCCACAGAAAATCCCCTTTGCTTCCGTTGTGCCCTCCAAGGCGGTCTTCACACGTGACAGCTGTGCGTTGCGCACACAGATCTCCCGTAGGGTGGCGGCACATGGGCTTATCCTTCCTTTCCTGCTTTTCAGGCCTTTCTTTTGACTTCTCTTTTCTTCCTCTCTTGTCAGACCCTTTTGCTGTGTTGTATGATGTGCATGTAGGACACGTACGAGGGACATAAAATATCAGTAAAATAAAATATCAAGTATGTAGTGAGTGCTTAGAATAGACATCAACATTTCCGTATCAGCCGTTTGCTTACTGAGAAAACCTACTGAAACATCAGAAGTAAATATCTACGTGAATGACAGTGAAAATACAAACAGCTCTACCGTACAATTAATCTTTGCTTCCATTGTCACCCTCGAAGTGATCTTCCCATATGACTTGTGTCCCATGCGCAAGCATGGCTTATGCGGACAGCACGTGTGTTTTGTTTCTTGCCCTCTGCTTAGAGCGTGGCTGACACCTTTTTGGTGTCCCCAGCGTTGCAGTGGGCCCTGTGATGCTGCACATGTCAGTTCCCCTGTAAGCCCACCAGTCCACTCCGCCTTCTTTTTTGTGTAGTTTCTTGTACAGAAACATTTTGCTCTTTCTCTGTTGTGAGTGATCTTTTATTAGTTCCATTCTAAAGCCTCTAAGACAATTTTTCTGTGTAATTTTTCACTTGTTGTTCTCTTTGTAAACAATGCAAGTATTTGTGCCACACCCGTTTAGAACTGCGTAAAATGCAGCATGTTCGAGTGCCTTGTGTTCTAAGTGATATCACTGTTGTGGAGCAACTCACCCACAACATCTGCTCCACATTTGCTCTAAGAAGCCATCATCTCTAGCTTCATTTTTGCCGTTGATCTTGCCAACCTGTTGAGGTGTTGATACCAGCGGTGCTACTTTTTATTCATCATATAAAGGCAACGCTGTGTCTCTTTGAAATCCGAAGACTGTGCTATACGACTCTGCATTTTGAACTTGTAACATTTCTTCTTTGCTCTTCCATATTGGTTGTCCTGGTTACTCTTCTCTCATTGCCGGGACGAATGCCTGACAACCAAAATGGAGGAAGGAAAGGCTTATTTAGCTCACAGTTTGTGGAGGTTTCAGTCCATACAAAGCTGGCTCCGAGGCAGACTGGCACATGGCAGGGGCAGCAGTTCATGACGGTGGGAAGCGGCACAACGGCCAGAGCAGATGGGAGGAGCAGCGGCAACAGTGGCCGCAGAGAGCAAGTCTTCCTCCTTATGCTGCCCTCAGGCTAACTGCCTCAGGCCAGTTGTAACATTCACGCATAATCCCAGCAGCACTCACACCCATAATCCCAGCAGCACTCACACCCATAATCCCAGCAGCATTCACACCCATAATCCCAGCACTACATCATGAATTAATCACAAATGCAGCCCCATGGCTTCATGAGGCTTTCTTGGCAGGGGTGGGGGCGGGGTGGGGGGTCAACTAGATACGAAACATTACATAGATCTACACTACCAACTTGTGCTCTGTTACTAAATGTTATATCAATGTGAGACTGACAAACTAATTGTCCAGTGCCCTATTTTGATTTTTTTGAGATAGGAGCAATAAGCCTGTTTACATTATTTGTTCTTACTGTAGGAATAAAGAGTTGGTGGCTGAGATCCACGTTGCTTTTCTAAATTGAAAGTAAAATGTGTCTTTGGACCAACCAACACGTATATCATATTTTTAAGGTTAATTTGACAAATGCTGCCTAAAGCTACCATGACCACAAAATGCTAAAAATTGTTGATGGCATTCATGTGTTTAGACAGTGTGAAAATTGCTTGACACTATAAAACAAAGCTCTCAAATAATGAGTACATAGCAGCTGGATTATTGTTTCTTTTTCTTCCTTACCACCTTGCTTTGCCATCAAACCTCAGGCAATTTTGAAGGAATCCCCTGATGTTTTTATTATTCTACAGCTCAGCCCCAAACCTCCACTTCTCCGAAGTTTTTGGCATTTCTGAAATTACCATGAGAAAGCCCTGCTAAGTACAGCAGACCTGGGAATGCTTTCAGTTCAGCTAGAGAAGTGTCCTAACGAACACATTTTCAAATATGATTCTGAATGCATAGGGAATGTTCTGCTTGTATTTCATCCTTTGGGTATTTCATGTCCGGTGGCATATTATCCATTACAAACAATTTCCAACACTGAATCACAGTACTCATAACCTGAGCAGTAAGCATTTCATGGGTAGAACTCAGCAGTTGCCACTTTGGAGCCCCTGTGCACTCTGCCCCTTGTCTGCCCAGTGGGTGAACAGACAGGTGGGTTTTTCTGTTTTCCTCAGGGATAGATCCTGAGAACCAGCCCAGCTTCCATTATGGTAAAGTACATATTTATATGACAAAAAATATAGTATGGATATATTTTATCCCTTATGATGCCCAGGAACACATACATAAAGATGTTACACATAGCAGGATGGTCAAATAGCTCAGTGGATTAAAGCACCTGCAAGCAGGTGCAGGGGCCAGAGGTTCCATCCCCAGGCCTGCAGTGCCAGCCCCACCCTCAGGGTGTGCTGAGATGGCAATTGAGACTGGGCGTAGTGGCTTGAGCCTGTAATCCCAGCTCTTGGGAGGATGTAAATGCGCGGATGACTATGAGTCTGATCTAGTAGTGGACCCTGAACACCCTCTAGACCCTTCTCTAAAACACACAAAAAAATTAAAAAGGATGTTACATGTGGCATTATGTGGTTAAAAATCTCAGCCTGACACCTTTGCACACATGTACACATTTTGCTGCTCAGGTACCAAGTAGGTGAACAAAAACATTGCTTCCTGTACCCCTCAGCTGTAGCTACTGAGATAGCCAGATATAGTTATGGCAAAGTTTATAGTTGTATTAGAAAAGTATGGAATTGTTATATTTTACACACTGTGATGTACATATAACCTGGGTAAATTTGAGTAAATTCAATCTCTTGTACAGAAACTCATCTAATGGGCAGTGGGTTACAATTCCCGTAGGCTCTACATGTTTAATCCTATTCTCTTGAGCCATTTATATTTCAAATTTCAAATTTTTCAAAAGATTTTGGCCACCATCTTATTATGGATACTAAATCTCTTGGTCTGAAGAGGTCACCCATGGGCAAACACATTTGCAATATTTTTTTACTGAAGAAGAAAATTTTACACTCAGAGGTCTGCCATGTTATAAATACAATTCTCAGACTAAATCATATTTCTAATTCAGCTACTTTAATCTCATGTGAATAAGAAATATGGAGCCAGGAGTGATGGTGCATGCCTGTAACCCCAGCACCTGTGATACTGAGGCAGGAGGGTCGTTATAAGTTTCAAGCCACCGTGACTTTAAGAACAGCCTAAACTACAAAGTGAGATTCTGTCTAAAAGAATGTTGAGTACTTCAGTCACTTATGGCATTTCAACTTGTATTATGTCTTCGTGTATTGTATATCTCATTTAGTTATGTTTGTTTTCCTCACTTTAATTACAAGATCCACTGGAATATGAACCTTGTGGACTTTATCCATTTCTCTTTATTTAGGCTCTATAATTCAGGTGATGTGTGCTCCGGAAACAGTTTTATGTTTATATTTTATCTCTACTTGCTGGATTATAAATGCTTAAAGATAGAGTCTTGCCCTTTTGGCTGAGAAAGATTCCTGATTAATCACGGTTGGATTACTTGATAAGGTGAAACCTGCAAATATTTTGCCTGGTGTCATTGGTCGTTAAATTTGTAGTAGTGTTGGAACATGGTGTGGTGAGAGAAAAAGCCGAGATCTGGGTTCTGCAGAAGAAAGAAATAGGCGTGGTCATGGGAAGACTCTTTTCCGGAGGTGACCAGCAGGCACAATGCTCCCCTTGGTGTTTTCTGTAAAAACACTGGCACAGACAAAGCAGTGTTACATTGCGGAGCAGGGCTGGGAAGCAGGACTGCAGTCTTTTTGTGGCTCTGTTCATCTGCCTTTTCACAGGACGACCTTGGAGAATCACACCTCCTCGTGCTACTCTGTCCCTATGGAGATGAGAGAGCAGAGAAGCAGTGCTTTTCCCTCTTCCCACATAAGTGTTTGTTTTTAGCCTCATGAATTTGCTGAAGTGCTTAGATACCAAGGTGACAGACGTCAGAGCAAATGTGACAGCAAAATAACGTGGTAGGAAGACATATAGAAATGAAGTGTATTCCTAAAAGGGCATGGACCACGGGCTTTGGAATAATTTAGAGCAGAGTTTCAAAAGAATTTTAAAAAGAATTTAGTATATAGGCAGTTTAGTCCTAATTCAGAAAAGATTGGCTTATATCAAGAGAATGAAGTAGTTGTCGCAGGCGCTGATTGGACCCATGCCGTAGGGTCTTAGCTGGGGCATGAGTGGTAGAGGCTGCAGCCAGAAAGAATTAGAATTGAATGTGCCACCTGTGCTCCCTAATGCATTTGGCCCGCTGCGGTGGTTGCCTCCCCAGGTTCCAGGAGCCACCACGTGTCCTTCAGCCCAAGGGCCTTACAGTTCCACATTTGTTGTCCCCGTAAACACGACCGCTGTGCACAGCCAGGGAGACACACCCTTTCATTGATGTATTTCAGGGCATGTTACTGCGTGCAGGGTTGGGGCCGGGGTGTGTTGGGTAGTGATGGTAATGAGGACAGGAAATGCTTCTGGGAGGGACCAGGGGAAGCTGCAGTCTACCTGCTCCTTCCTGACCTCCCCATTTGCAGCCAAGTCACAAGAGAGGTACCATGAGTACAGAGTTACCATAACAACTAATAAACTGTCAGAGAACAGGGGATGGAGTTAAGGATACCAAAAATATCTAAAAATGGAAACAAATAAATAAGAAAGAGCCTTATACATTTCAGTGTCCTTGAGAACATCAGTATTAATTTTGAGTTGACAGAGGTAACCTAACCCACTACCATTATGTCTGGTAGTAAGAGATATGTACCTTTCAGTAAGATTATTGAAATGAAAAAAAAAAAAAAAAAAAAAAAGGAAGAGAAAGCAAAGAGTAGAGGGAAGGAGGTGACATATAGGGAGGAGAAGAAGGAGTTCGCACTTCTCACTGACATGATGTGAAAGTGTGTTTGGGCCTATTGTCGAGGGGGTGTCTGATAAGTTAAAATATGGGCAGAGAGATTGGAAAAATGAAAATCATTCATGTAAAAGTATATTTTTTACTTACTGAATGGAGGGTCCCCAAGAGAGCTCAGCGTACTAAGTACAGACTTAGGCAAGCACAGGGACCAGGGTTCCATCCCTGGCACCACATGCCCCACGAACTCCACGCCTGGATGTTCTGAGCCACCCAAGGCCAGCCACGGTGGTGCATGTCTGTAATCCCGGTGCTGGGGAGGCTGAAAACAGGAGAACCACTGTGAGTCTGAGCTATATGGTAAGACTCTGTACAAAATACATTTAAAAACAAGAAGTTCTCAAAGTGAAAGAGTTGATTTAATGTAGCAACCTGGTGAGTTAATACACACACAGACCCAACACACACAAAAAAGCACATACTGAGATCTCTCTCTCACACACACATATATGCACACATGTACGGCAAGAGAGAGATAGATATACACACATACACACACAACACACATACACAGAAACACACACTGAGATCTCTGTCTCACACACACAGACACACATGTACTCCAAGAGAGACAGAGACATACACACATCCACATGTACAGACATACACACACTCCAGCAGAGAAAGCACGTAGAATCATCAAGCAGGCCTGGCTGCAACTAGATGATTTTTTTTGAGCCATCTGTGCTTGAATTGATACCTTCCACATGAGGGTGGCAGCGTGGTGTCCCCATGACTCAGTGGCATTCCACGCTGTGCCCTGGTCCCTCTGGGCCACAGCTCTACACTAGTGTCTGCCATTTCAGCTGCATGGGAAGCCTCTCCAACAAGAGGCACAGAGGAATGGTGGCGAGTGGAGGGGACAGAGGCAACAGACAGGCAGCTTCCTGCAAAGCCTGGGATGTGAGGTTCAGGGGGAAGGGGTTCCAGTCACTCAGCAGTATTTCTAGAGCCCCACATCTCGACTGTGTGTGAGGCACAAGGTTCTGGAGAAGGGTTAATGCAGTGAGCGTGGGAAGGCGGAAGGGGCTTTTGTGTCCACATGGGATGAAATCGAAGGAGTCAGGCAAGGCAGGAAATCCAGCATTTCTGCATTTTTTCTTCAGGAGCGATGGGCAGTCAGGAGAGGATGAACTCAGGATGGCTGAACCACACTGGAGGGCTGAGGAGGAAGCGTCGTCTGCTGCTCAGCGAGAGGAGCGGCTGGGCTGCAGGAAAGGATTGCGATGTGTGACGTCAGGAGCTTAACGTTCCCGGTGAGCACGCACCCAGTTTTCTCACCTCTGATGAGTAGCCATGAACCTTTCTGGCTGTCCTGTTTAGCCCACCTTCTCCCTGAGGGCAGGAGCTCTTGGTTCCCTCCTCTGGCCTGACAATGACGCTTAGAGAGGGAGACGGATGATGAAGCATTGTCTGTGTCTGTTTTCAGTTAGAAGCATTAGCAAACGCCACTACAAAGGGCCACCTAATAGAACAAAGAAATTGGATGTGCAGAGCACAATGGAAACCTCCTGGCTGTAAGCAGAGCTGTCTTGGACTGCCAAGGCAGAGGAACCTTGCGGAAGGTAGAGCGTGAAAGGGATTTTGCACAAAACAAAAGCCGCAACACAATGGCATATATTTCAGGCACAGGAAAAGCTATGTGGCAGCACTACCAAAGAGACAGGATTTTCCTACAGAACAGGGGCAGGGGGAGGGCAGAAGCCCAGGCAGCCAATGCAGTGGTGGCAGAGAGACAGATCCGGTCCTGCTAGGAGAGATGGGGCTAGAGCTTATTTTTTATGAATTAATTTCTACTTGGTTTTCATAAGTTGTTTAGAAACAAGCAAGCCTATGAATAATACATACACTACAAAGGACAGAAACCGCAGAGCTGTCTCTAGTTGAGATGGTGAAAATAAAGGCATTTTCTGAAAAAGACAATTGAGGAAGGGGACTCGAGAGAAGGTGGCTTAAATTGGGGGCGTGCTGGTGGGCAGCCATGGTGAGCTGAGAGGCCACAGGGGACGTGTATATTGCTAACGTCTTCAGTTAGCTTCCACATTCCTGGAGAACTGGAAAATTTTTCCTGTTTTTGAGAAAATTTGTTGCTCCTATGTCATATAATATTTCACATATAATAGGTGCTTGAAATATTAATAGATAAATTGATTCTGTACAGATGTGGTGGGTTTGATTTTTAGTCTAGTAATTATTATGTCATTGGTATAGAAACACAAAAGACAAAATCTATGATCTTTGGAGCAGGATAAATAGAGGCGAGGCAGCCTCTGGCTGCCTACATGGGGTAAATAAACCTGGTCGTGGTGCGTCTCCAGGGATGTCGCATGTGGCTGTACAACTCACTGACTAGTCAATCAACTGTACAGTAGGACATTTGTTTGTCTAAGTACTTGTAATAGTGAAACAAAGCTAGGGGTGTGGAAACAAGGGGTGAAGATCACAGTGGCAAAACAGCTCCTCAGAAGGGCTCTGTGGAGAAAGAATTCCACAGGCCATTAAGCTTGGGGTCTGCCATATTCTACATTCCTCTCATTATCCTTTAAAAGAGCTGGGGAAAGGCTGTCGCAATTGCCCCACTGAACCTGGTAGTCCAGGGCTTTCCAAACTAAGTTGACCATGGAAGATCATTTTCTCATCTATTTGGGGAGTTCATTTTAAATACTCACTAACATCTTTCCAAAGCCAGTGTTTAATGTGTCTGCTCGAGTGGGCTGAGGGTGCTCAGGTATCTGGCCAGGTCTAAGTTACAGATGGCCGTGGGGGTGCTAGCGGAAGGGAATGGCGTGGAATCAGTACATTCAGTCCAGAAGTTTTGCCCTCACCCAGGCGGGCTGGAAGAAGAGTCAACTAAGCTTTCTTTGAGCTAGGACGCCCGTTTCTTTCACCCACGGGCATCAGAGCTCCAGGACTTGGGCCTTCAGGCTGCCATTTGCTCAGCCTGCTCCTGCCACTGTTCTCTGGTGTTTGGTTATCCTCCATTCTCTGCTTGGTTTCAGGCCCTTGGATGCAGGAAGCATCACATCGCCAGCTTTTATGCCGGCAGATGGCACTTCATGGGATTTCTCAGGTTCCATAAGAGCACGAGCCAATTCCCACAATAGATTGATTATATTTCTATACATCCTCTTGGTTCTTTATCTGGATAAACCCAACAAACACGTAAGGACCCTACTTTCCTTGTGACAAGCCGGGGCCCTCCGTGTTTTAGGGAACAGAGGGGAGGCTGGCGAGGCACGGTTCCTTCCCTGAGGAGATTGGGATTTCGTAGAGACAAGAAGCCCGCAAGCAGCCACAGCCATGCCCGCCTCCTCTGCTCCTCACCACAGCTCTGTCGCTTCTGAAACAAATCCTAGATGTGGCTCAGGGGAGGCTCTCACCCGACCTGCCAGCACCATCCCGGGTCCCTTTTTGCCTAGGCCATGTTTTCACCCTAACCCAGGCCGCCTTCACCTCTATGAGATGTGGCTCAAGTGTGATCTGTGTTGCCAAAGCCTCCTCGTGTGAGCTGTTGCCTGTGCTCGTGTTGTTCCTGGACTTTCGGGCCAGCCCGCAGCGCAGCTGCTTGGAGGAGTGATGCCGAGTGTCTTTCTGTTTCTTAGAGAGGACACAAGGGCTACTCCCAGCACTCGGGCGACTGAAGCTCTGCATGAGACCCAATTTGTAGCTCTTTTTCACAGCGACACTTCCCCAGGGTTGAAGCTTTCGCTCTTGAGTCTCTTAAGCAACCTCGCCTATGTTGGAACGAGCTGTTCTCATTCTCCTAAAGTGGAGAGGTTTTCTGGAGTCTCAAGGACAGAGGGCTGAGCTGACAGAGGATTTGCAGGGCTCCTGTGGTGATGCATTCTCGGCCAATGAAATGATACAATTCCAATATCACACCCGTTCCTTGGCACTTGGCAATGCCATCTTAATGGCCAACTTGACTCATTCCCATATGAGGAAAGGCCATGCATCCAGAGAGAGGGCTGTTCCTGCTTCTCCTCTTGGAGTCTGCAGTAAAAGGGAGGAGGCTGCTGCATGTGCTAAGTGGATTATTTGTGATTCTGACCTAACCCTCGCATCCACCTCGCATCTCCACAGCCCCTAAGCGCCTACTACACATTTGCTGACTCTCATCAAGGCCCACAGCGTGTGTGCACAGCTGCACAGTCCTGCTTTGCACCAGCTGTGGGACTTGATATGCTAGCCTTCCTGAGCCTACACATCTGCATCTGGACAGTGAGGGCGACCTTGCGTGACCTTGGCCACTGCAGCCATTCTCTGTGTACTTTTACCCACATACTTTAATACATAGCATCTCTAGAAAAGGAGGTAAAATTAGAGGTGTGAAGAGGAGAAAACTGCCACCAGAGGTCTGGGGACACAGCGGCTGGAGTCCTCACACTTTCCAGTTCTTTCTGGATGAGTGCCGGCCGACAGGATTTTCTGTGAATGATGGAAATGTTTTTATATCTCTGTTGTCTGGCATGAAGATACCAGTCCCATGTGGCTAAATAACATTTGAAATATGGCTAGTGTAACTGAGGACTTGTGATTTTAGTTTTATTTAGTTCTATTGATTTAAATAACCATATGCAGCTAGTGATGACATATTGGATAGCATAGCTTTGTATAATTTCCCCAGCAGCTTTTAATACTTGGCATCTCGAGAAGATGAGGTAGAGCTGGGTAGCCAGGATCTGGGTAGCCCATGGCTGTAGACCATCCCTAGACTTCCCTGTGAGGTGAGATGTCATCATGAGCCAAAGAGCTTCCAGAAACTGGGCCCAGGCATGGACACCGACTGCACCCCTCTCTCTGAGGTCTGAGGGAGTGGTGGCGGGGATGGAGTGGGTTCTCACAATATGTTACTAGTCTTAAATTCCAGGAGACTGGATTTGGAAGTATTTTAAAAGCATGCGAGCTTGAAGAAGATATTAGGTATAATAAGGAGTTTCAAAAATCCTGCCACAAAATGTGGAGGTCCCCCTCAGACGCCATCTTCCTCTAGGCCGTACGATTATGTGTGTCCTTGCTTCAGAGATAAAGGAATGATATTAGAACCTTGTCAACTGACAGAACACATTCCACCTAACCCCCTACGAAGTCATTTCTCTTTTAGATATACGCTGTATCTGTAAATGTCAAGGTCTCGAAAATGCTAAAACCATTAGAGAAGGAGAGTTAGGGAATTCAGGGGGGAGGGGAATGTAAATTGGGAGAAAAATTAGAATAGCATGCAATATTTATTTTTGTAGTGCAATTTACATATCTAAAATCATTTTGCTAAGAAACATAAAATGTATTATGTATAACTTGATTTGCTCATAAAATTATCATTTAGGTAAAATTAGAGACGTGAAGAGCAAAATGGAAAAAAATAGGAAAGAACAGACTTTGCACTAATTAATTTCTTTATATATTTATTTAACGAAACATCCTGGAGGAGAAGAAGCTCGTTCTGCAAGTTCTTTCTGCAGTTGATGCCGGCCTCTTTCTCTCTTCCCTTTCTGTTTCTTTACCCCCTTAGCTCTTCACGCCTTTGTTCTCTTTCCCACTTAAAACTAATTGGCTGTTGCTGACACAGCGGCTTGGACGGCTGCTGTCTTCTCCCCTGGAGCACTGTCCTGAGCTGCAGTTCTGTTGGGCCTCTCACATGTCTCCGTGTGCCCCTGAGCATCCCCGACCTCACTCCCCATCCCATGGGCTTGCAGGCCTGGACCACACTCTACAAGCCCAACTGTTAGGGAACTGGAGTGGGCCAGTGCCCGCCTCCACCTGGGCCTTGAGCGTGCTGGTCCAGGACTGGCCTGTTGTTGCCATGGGGACGAGCTATGGCTGGCTGGTGGATGAGACAGTGCCAGCGTGGCTTCACCATTCCATTGTAGAAAGAGGTGGAGTAGAACTGTGGGCAGGGAACAATAACTCTGTCCATCAGAACTCATGCCTCTTGGCTGCTCATCGAGTGCCAGACACTTTCTATCTGCGTCCGATCTAGTTGTCCCCAAACTCTAAAGGAACAGTACTGTAAGTATTTTATTTTGTAGACAAAGCGTGGCTTAAGAAAGCCAAGTAACTTTCTTACGCAGTTTGTGTGAGTCTAATATTTGGCTTCTTAGCTGCTGCCTAGTGGTGCCTTAATAATGAGACTCCAGGGGTGCCTGTTCTGTGATACAGGGGGTGAACATCGTTCACATCACACTCTGCGATTCTCGGTGCAACAGCATGTTTGGGGGATGAGGGATTAGAGTATTCTCGCCCTTGAGACACGCAGACAGAGAAGCTGTTTCGTAGCCAAAAGTCCTGTGCAAATGCTGCCCCTGGTGTCCAAATCTTAGGTTTCTGGACCAGTACGTCTACTCCTCTCTATGCAACAGGTAGTCTAATGAGAAGGAAGAAGTCTACAGGCCTAGTGCCTGCTGCACGCACGGGCAGACCTCTTGGACGCTCTGCTGGTGAGCCAGAGGCAGGGGAGGGGCACAGGGCCAGCTTAGCCAAGGGGTGCTGTCACTGTCCCCGTACCAAGTTTACCTCAGGGACTGACAGATGCGAGCAAAGAAGACTCTTGGCCTTTCTTGCTGTTTTTGTTTATTTGTTTCTCCTTTTAAAATTCTTTTTTTTATGAGGCTGCCATAAAAACACTCATTAGGCAGTGTTGATTTTCATTAATGTTGATTCTCCAAGAGCTTAATCAATCTTCTGTGACCAATGACCTCATTCCCATGGGAGAAGAAAGCTGTTTAACAAATTAGCTCTACAGATTGTAGGTAAGGCATACAGATGTGCGGTAGCCTGCGTTGCCAAAACAGGACATGGATTAGTGGTTTAATATGCACAAAACAATCGTGTTGGACTGTCTCCTTGCTGTTACCAGAATGGGTCGTTAGGAAGCAGCTGTCCCTTGTCCCCTGCTGCACCTCTGTCCCTCCTTGGACTCCTTCCTGATGCTCTCTTTGCCTTCTAAAGTCTGTGCTATAAAGCAATGACACAGGTGTGCTTAGGTGAAGGGGACAAAGTCACAGATGCCCAGGGAAGCTGGAGTGGGGCTCAGCCTTCTCCGTAGTGTCCACTGGCAGCTGCGTCAGAGCTGTGGTTCAAAGCTATCAGGTGAGAGCCCTCCTCCGACAAGTCCTCTCTGAGGCCTTAGAGGGCCACTTTCTTACCAGCCTTGAGAAGACAAGGTAAAATCAGACGTTGTTCTTGTGTGCGATGCCCAGAGACACGGTGATGTACCCCGGGCCAGGGTGTCTGTCTCCCCTGTGGGCAGCAGGAGGGAGTGTGGTGCGCTGCTTTGTCTGTGTGGGTAAGAGGCCTGTCCTGCTGTAGGCAAAGCCCATCTCCTGCCTTCCGGTCTACTGCTTTGATAGCCTCGATTCTGAGGCTGATCAAAGTAGCTGCCCTTGGTCTGGTTCAGGGGTGTGGATCTCTCGGAACAGGGTGCTAACGCCTGGGCTTCTGCCCAGGCTCCTCTTTGCCATGCCTTGGGCTTCCTGTGCCAGTGCCGCAGAGACATGGGCATAGGAGCTGTTGCCACTCGCAGCCCTGGGCGGTTCTGCTGCCTGCCTGCCTGTCTGCCTTGCCACATGCCCACATGGCCTGGCTCATCCCACAGGGCGCCTTCTCCCTCGAGCCTGGGCTCTGCTCCGTAGCCTGCTCTGCAGTCACAGGACTGGCATCGGACCGCTGCTGTCAGCTGTGTGTGTGCAGCAGCGGGGCTGCCGATGGGCTGCAGGCTGGAGGGTGAGAGAACCTGCGTGATCCCGAGCGGCCCCTGGGAACTAGCTCTGGCTGCGTGCAAGGAAGGGCGGAAGGCCGCACACTCTGCTTTGCACTCCTTGGCACTTCAGAACAAATTTGCTTTGAGTGCTGAAGAGACACACGGCGGTCCCTTACGGGGCTCCACGGGAAGGCCAGACAAGGGGCAGCAAGATGGCACTCCGGACTCAGGCGGGGGTCTCTGCAGGCGACGGGGGAGGATCCTCTCACCTTGGTGTGGCTAACAGCTGCCTGCCGGCTTCGGTGTTTCCCGAGCAGGGAGCTGCGAGCGGCACACAGGCTCTTCCCTCTCTTATCACTCTTTGCTCTTTGCACCCCGGCTCTTTAGGCAAGGCAGGTCCAGCACCTCTAATTTGCAAATTCTGACCTCTGAACTATTCCACAGGCTGAGAGGTTTTGACATGTGACATGATGCCATCGTGGAACGCTCCACAGCTGATCTTAGGTGACAGTTCTCAGTTACGGAGACACACTAAAAATATGGTAGGAAATTACCTCAGGCTCCGTGTATAATGTGTATGGGAAATAAGGGAATTTTTTTTTACTTAGACTTGGGCCCCTCTCCTAAATATCTTACTGTGCATGTATAAATATCGCAAAAATCTGAAAAAATTTAAAATTGGAAACACTTCTGGTCTTGAGCATTTCAGATAGAGGGTATTCAACTTGTATCTACCACGGTGCCACTGCTGAGCTGGTACACAATAAAAATCTGATGGGTGGGGTGACCAATGAATAGACCTAGCAGCCAGAGCCGCCACCGTACCGTGCTCCAGTTCCTGGAAAGAGGATCCCTCGTGCTCCCGGGTGCCGCTGCTTGGTGCTTCTGTTCAGTGGCTTGGACTCACACACTCACTTCCTAGCAGTGCTGCGTGCCGGATGTTTTCATCCTCAGCTTGCAAATGAAGGAAGGGAAATGCAGAGAAGTTACTGCGTCTGCCTAGCATGATATTGGAAAGAAGCAATCTAGGATCCAAAGCCATGCTTTCCAGTATTCAGAGTCTTGGCCCTCGCTGTCGATGACCAGGCAGGGAAATCTGACCATGAAGAGAGCTTCGACTCTTGTTTATCACACGAGTGATGTCAATCAGGGAAGATGAGGTGTAGCCCACTGCCTGCTGGGATTGTGACGTCTTCATGGTGTTTCAGGTCACATCAGGAGAAGCGCTGTGACGACGCGGCCAGACCAGGGCTCTGAGGTTCCTCGGTGGCATTGGCTACCCATGAACCAAGCCGCCACATTACCTTCTAGGGGGGAGCTGTAGCTGCAGAGCAGCCCAGGAAATAAGCTTCGCATTTTTCTCTTTGGGATCAAGCATCGCATCACACTGGAACTACTTAGATTCAAATGTTTTCCAAAGCTCTTGGAATTGTCCCCCCATGCACAAGGACTTTCAGCTGCAGCCAGCCTGAGGCCGCTAGGGAGGCAGTGACCCCAAGGTGAAAGTCTCCATATCCCATTATCAATCCAATTACCTGGCACTTGCAGGTCAGATGGGAACTGCCGGACCGGAACCTAACAATGAATCATTTAGTTGGGTGTCTTGTCTGTGACAATAGCGGGCACTGAGAGTCTCACTCAGGTGCTTCTTATTGGCAGTCTGCAGACATGCCAGCACGCTTTCGTTTAAATGAAAGAATCGAGCTGGCCATGGCAAAGGCAGGCAGCTCAAAAACCACTGTGTTCCCACAGTGCCTGCCCAAGCCCTATCTCCGAGTTTATTAATTCACTGAACAAATATTTATTGAGGAAATACTATATATTAGAGCCCTGGGGAGACCCCAATGAGCTGTGTCTCTACTCCCCGGAGCTTTCCTTGCAGAGGGAGTGCAGTCGGCTGGAGAGAGGAACACAGACCGTGAGCGATTCTACAAACAGTGCTGAATTAAGTGAGGAAAAAATGGCGGGCAGTGAGAGGGCTGGCACTGGATACACCGGGCAGCTAGGACAGGCTGGGAGAGACAGTCACACCGGGCCTTAGAGACAGAAGGACTTACAGCAGCAGAGCCAGCCTCTGCAGGCAGGTCTGCGGAGCACAGATGGGTCTCGTCTTCCGTCCTGGGGATTGGGGGCGGTCGCAGAAGCGCAATATAGGAGTAGGCTGAGCACAGGAGGCACAGAGTGGCTGGCGTGGGTGAAGACAGAGTGGCGTGGGGAGAGCAGGTCGCAGAGAGGTGTAGGGTCGGTGTCACAAAGCCTGCCAGGCGTTGGCTTTTATTGAAAGACACAGAAAGCCATTTTCAGGCTTTCATGCCACAGAGATGACACAGTAACGGAGCATTTATTAAACATGTCTTCAGATAAATATTTGCTGAATGAATACACGAACCAGTTTTTTTGGGTGATTGAAAGAACAAATATCGCTGCAGCACGTGTCTAAGTACACAGAGCTCTTAGAGTGACATATTTGCTCACAAAAGAGTTTCCTTTCCCCTGGAGGAATGATGTGCTCTTGGCCGAGGGTGGATCTTGGTGCTAGAGGCAGAAAAATACCACTGCACAGGGCAAGCGCTCAGTGGCGAGTAGCCTGGGCACCCGCTGCCCAGGGAGAGACAGAGAGAAAGCAGGCGCTAGGGTGGGGATGGCCCAGCCTAAAGCAAGGCTGCTCTCCTGACAGGCAGTGGAGCTCTCTTTACGAAGCGTGGGTTGAGGTCCTCCACGTGTCCCAGCCCAGCCATCTGGCTGTCTCCTTCTGGAGCTTCTCAGTACACCCTGTCCTTTTCTTGAGCCTTGAAGTAACTGCATGCTTTAGAGAATCTCGCTTCAAACAGGATGGAAGGTAAACCTTTTTTTTTTAGGTACCAGGGATTGAACTCAGGAGCCTGGTCTGGGGATCCGTGCTCTGCCCCGGCCTCTGTCTTCCAGGCCATGGGTGTCTCCACCCCAGGCCCTCAGTTTTCCTTGTTCAGCAGGGGCTGTGCCTGCACCGAGCTGTCTTCTTTCCTTTCCATTCCCCTCTTTCCTCTTTTCTTCTTTTTTACTTGTTCTTCTTTTTCATTATTTTAGGTAAATATTGCTAAGGAAACATCATTTTCCATTCTCAGAAGCCATCAGAAGTGGACCAACAACACAATGAAAGGAAAATAGTTTGATTAAAAAATCAAAATTTTAACTTTAGTTTCTTCATGAGTAAAATGACTCCCTAGCCTCTTCCCGGATTTGCTGTGGGATATAAAGTAATGAATGCTGGAATTAAGTGGCAATGCAGGCCAGGGAGATAGCTCAGCGGCATAAGCCCCTGGCCGGTAAGCACAAGGTCCTGAGTTCGATCCCTGGTACACCAACAACAGAAGTGGCAACCTGGGAAATATTGATGTACTTACTTCTGATCACAAGAAGGTGTTGTGGGAAGGTACCACTGCACACAGGGATTCGGTTGAGCATCTGCAGGCTTGCTGCCTCTTGGGGTGCATGCGGGGGACTGAGGGTGGAGGCTGGAGCTACTGCCAGCTATGGGGAGGGAGATGGGCACCTTCCTACATAAGGGCTCCTGCTGCGCCGTGAGCCACCCACATAGCAGATTTCAAAAAAAAAAGTTTGTATTTATTACTTAGTTAGCATATGATGATCCTCAAAAAAAGAAAGAAAAAGAAAACATAGGTAAGCCTTCTGGATATGAAAGCCTGTTCTCTACTGTTAGAACTATTTTCTCAAGAAAATATCCGTGGCCTTCTGAGTTCTCCCTCAGAGCTTGTTTTCTGGACGTCAGTCAGGCCTTTCAGAGAGCCCACTTGCTGGATAACTTGCAGAGGCCAAGGAAAGGGCCAAGCACTGGGAGAGGTGCATGAGCGGGTAGAACAGGACTGGATGTCGCCAGCAGGGTTGCTGTAGCTGCACTCTGACCCCTCCAGGGGCCCATCCTGGCCATGCAGCTCAGAGGTGGGATGTCAGAGAGCTCTTCCCCAGGTGCTACTCTACTGTGCAGCGGTGCGGGCTTTCTCCTCCCTCCTTCACCCCTGCACCGTGCCTCTTCTCTGGCACCCTCTTCACCTCGCCTTCTGCGGTTGTGAGCATCTTCCTGATTCATCTGACACCCTCCAGTCTCCGAATCTGCCTGCACCAGGGGCTTCGTGGGCTTGGCTAATTTGCCCACATGCGTGTTAGTACTTAATTGACTGAACCTACGAAAAACAAACCCATGCTGATCGATGGAGAAATAATTTCACAAATTGTAGGCATAAATCTTTAGAGAACTGTGTGCCCTGTTATTTGTTAAAATGTTGAAAAGGTAAATCAATTTTCTTTATTAAAACACAATTGCTTGGTCTATTGCTAGTTTAGGCAGTGGCCAGGAGGCAGAGCGTGAGGAGGACTGAGAGACGAGGCATTGGAGGGACCCTGTGCCCTTCATTCGGGGGTCGCTTGTTAGTCTAAAAAGGGGTGAGCACTGACGAGGTTCTGGGAACTTCAGGCAGGCACGTGGCTTAATGTGTGAAGCACAGGCAGTCCTGGGCTGGCCGGAGGGGCGTGGTGGCGAGGTGTCACATGTGGGTGAAGTGGCTGCCGTTCAGATCTGGGAAGTCCTGAGAAATCATGCGTGTAAGGCTTGGGCTACTGCTTGGCACTGCAGGAGCGTGGTCGAAACTTTAAGACATGAGACCTGGCGGTGGTGGTGGTGGTGGTTGGGGTTCCTGAGGACCCTGGGAGGTCCCTTTGGAGGGATTCTTAGGAGTCCTGTCTCTCTCACTTTCTGTTTTTGCATCGTGGCCAAGAGGCGAGGAGACTTTTGCTCTCCCGTTCGCCGTCACCGTGATGTCGGCCTCACCAGAGTTCCAGAAGCAACAGGACCAGCTGAGCATGGAGCAGGGCGCCTAAGCTGTGAGGCAGATGAGCCATTTCTCTGGGAAGGTTGCTTGTGTTCGGTACTTGTTGCAGTAACAGAAAGATAGCACACACAGAGGTGCCTGGGGAGAAACAAGAGATCTCCAATCACTTTCATTTCCTGAGTCAGATTGTTGATGGGGTGCCGAACTCCAAGCCTTCAGCCTGCGCATCACAGTCTGCAGGCTGCTCCCCGCTCCCTCGGCCCAGGCGTTGTCTGTCAAGTGGGCAGCGCAGATGGAGGAACTACTTCCAACTTGGCTGCTTAGGGGACCGGAGACGAATCCCATCCTGGCTCCTAAAGTTTCCTCGAGGAAGTGAAATTAATCTCTTCTGTTCTCATTTTCTCAGGCCATGAACAGGGAGGGAAGGGAAGGCGGTTCTGTCGTGCTCCCTGCTGCTGCCGAAGCGAGGTACGTGCGAACGGTCCTGACAGCCCCCACACTGAGCCCGGCCACCTCGCCTCTGTGTCTTACTTTGTTCAGTAATGTGCTACCGTGTCTGTGGACTTGGGGTAAATGTTACTTATAACTCATCTTCACATCTGACGTACAATAGAAACTGAAAAAAGTTTATATTGAAGAGGTAACAAGTTGGTAATAGCAAATGAAGGAGGCCACAGGTCTTTATGGCACAAGGCAAATAGGTGATTTTGTAGAAGTCTTCCTGAGAGAGCTCATTATGGCCCTGCCACAGGGAGTACTACTTCTTGGGATCTTAATGCTTCCAGCCCTGGACTGAGGTATTTGAGTGAATTGTCTCACTGAGTTATGCCAGCATCCTTTCTACTCCTATCACTTTAGACCCAGAAGCCTTTGCTTTCACCTATAAAGAGCACATCATGAGTTTTGGCCTTTTGTGTTGCCTGTCATGTAATGTCACGATGAGGTTGAAAGGACCGGATGCTGCTGGTGGCCTTGAGAGAGTCTCTAGTCATGGCTGACCCTTGTTTTCCTCGTTAGCTAAAAAGTAAAGCAGATGGGACAGACCGCTATTCTAAGAACCTCTCACATCCTCTTGCTCCATAGAATGCTATTGGCATGTCTGTGAAGATTGCCTGGGTAAACCAGAAAGCTAACTAAAGGCCGAGGATTTCCTGGTGTCAGTGTGCATGGCAAGATACCTGGGAGTCAGAGCGGAGGAAGAAGAAAGCCCCATAGACCTGAGTCTTACATCCAAAATGTCATTAGACATAATGTTGTACAGCTAAAGGCCTTCCAGAGCTAACAAACTGTTATTAATGTTGAATTTCGCGAGGTGACTGTGGATCTCCTGTGTCCTAGAGACTGTGCTCTGGAGTTATATGAGGGAGGGACTGAAGCCTGAGTGTCAACACGTATTTTCTTGAACTTCACAGCCACTGGCCCTGCTTGGATATGTGTAACTTTCTCTCCTGTAGGAGGTTGCAGAAGCCCTGGATATCCTGCTTGTAACTGTTCTGCTTTAAGCAGAGGCTGAGGCAAGCGATCAAGACCCAGGGAGGCTGGTGTCTTCTCACACAATGTGCCCTTAGGGTTTGATACAACGGGAAGACAAGCCACAGGCTTAGTGAGCTGAGGGCGCAAACGTACCCAAGGCGTCGAGGTAGATAGACCAGGGTGTGGGAAATGTAAGTTCATCTATTAACAAGGTTCAGCTGTTCTGGAGTGTCCTAGACAGGCAAGCAGCTCATAATTGTGGCATATTTACTCTGTGGCAGAAACTGTCCTCAGCCCTTTATAAGCATACCAAGTTCAATCTTCTTAATACCAACGTTTGACAAGAAAGGAAATTGAAGAACTTTTCAAAGTTACACAGACAATAAGCAAAGCATTAGAATGCATGGTGCCATGGCAGGAGTAAATTCATAAGCCGCTGGGATGCCGTGCAATCCTGGTGGGTCCAGATCCCTTAAAAAGTCACACGGTGTATTAGTTAGCTTTTCGTCGCTGTGACAAAACACCAGAAAATCAACTCACAAAGAGACGAGATTTCCTTTGGATCGTGGTCTTAGTCTACGGTTGCTCACCCTTGTGGTCTTTGCACCCATGGCAAGGCAGCACATAATGGTAGTTGGAGAGCAAAGGAAAAAGGGGAGAGTCACCCTGGTTCCCAGAACCATACAGCGACGCCCGCTGACCTAGCTTCCTCCCGCGGAGCCATAGCTCTAAAGGCTGTACCACTTCCTAATGGTGTCATAGGCTGGGAAGCAGCCTTCCCTGCATGGGCTGTAGGAACGGCCTGTGGAGTTGCGGCGCCCACACAGGACTGAGTCAACGGCCTGAAGAAACTGGGAGCAAGGGATTCCATAACCCTCAGACCTGGGTCTGCCTACTGCGGCTCTTCCACTGGGGTCTCCTTCCCTCGGGCCCAGCAGGCATGACCTATGTCTTCATTCCCCTTTTCCTGAGTATGTGTAGACCTCTTTTACTTTGTGGCTGATGGTTAGCTACTTCCTGAGAGAACAAACAGTGCTGGCTCTACACTTTATGGAGGTCTGGTGGGGAGGAGGGTCCCTGAGTTGCACAAAGGATGGTCAATGAATCCCAAATTTATGAGGCACTTAGGAGCAAAATATGGTTCTATGTTTTATTTTTTAATTTTTTTTTTTAGTGTGGAGAAAGAAAAACTTAGGATATGTAAAAATGATTTAATTTTCATAAACTGGTATAGTTGGGGTTGCACATAAATGGTGCTCGTGGAGCGCCACCCCGGTCAGCCACCGTTCCGTGTCCTAGGAGCTGTGGGAGCAGAACAAGGGGGTGGCAGCCCTTACTGAGTCCGCCTGTCCCCGTGGACACCAGAAGGCTGCAGACACTTGGCTTTCTCCAGGTCTTGGGATGCACTGCTTCAGAGCTGGCAGGCATCAACCAGAAGCCTTTAGAAGTGGGATCCTACCTGGTGCACAGGCCCAGCTGAGAGCAGAGAAACCAGCTCACAGCTCAGTCAGAGCAAGCTCACTAAGGAGATCATGTTTACTTAGTTTTAAATTCAAAACACCATTTCCAACGATGCTGGGTGGGATTCCTCTTTGGAGCACTCTGGGGATGGTTCGAACCTGGGGCTGGGGATGGTTGTGGGGAGGATGGTTGGGAGGGGCCCTAGGCTTTCTTCTGCTGGCACTCAAGCACATCTCCAAAATTGTTGAATTTCACAGACTATTTGTTAAAACAGAGAGCAGACCCCACCCCTTCAAACAAACACATGACGGATAAAACAGAGAGCAGACTCCACCCCTTCAAACAAACACATGCTTAAAAAGTACATGAGGCTGGGATTAGCCCAGAGGTGGCTTGCTTACCCAGTAGGTACATGAGCTGGGGCTCCATCTACAGCACTGAAACAAAACAAAACAAAACAAAAAAAACAAGCAAACAAAAACACAGCAAAAAGGCAGTACTATGGCTGAGGATGTTGTCTTGCATTTTAATAGATAGTTCAGGATCTTTGGCTTGCGTTACCTCTCCCCTCAGAAGCACTTGTGTGAGCTCTCTTTTTCTAGAGGAGCAGAGAGGAAGGCTGGAGGGAGAAACTGGCTGTCATATTGATTTCCTGAAACAAAACCTCCGCTTATGCAGCTACACAAACAGCCTCTGCTTGGGTTAAGGAGAAAACATCGGGCTCTTCCAGCAGAGGTAGGCATGGGTTTTGAAGAAGACGAAAATCAATGTTTCTAGAAAAACTGAGTGGGTCTTGAAGAGAGGGAAACAGGCTCAGGGAGGCACCCTGGCCTGCGATGTTTGCTTACAGGTGATAGAGGATTCTGGAAGAACTAGTAGTTTCCGCCAGGAGGATGATGAAGCAGGGTCTAAAGCCTGAAGGAGAGGAAGACAGAAATCCAGTCAGTCCACCTTTCACATACAGTGGAGACAGATACTCTCTTCCAAGTTGAAGATGACTTTTCTCCCTGTTATGGTTTGTGTATAGGTGTTCCCCCAAAGCCTCATGCAGTCATTTGGTGGCTTTTGGAATTTGTAATTGATTATTGTGGGTGTGGCTGCTGCACCTCCCTTGGGGCAGGTGATTTGCATTTCAATGTAAAGGAAGGGAAGTTAGCTGCTTAAGCTACTGCTAGCTCTCTCCTTGCTCTCAGCCCCTCCCCCTCACTACCACCATGAAAAGTTGCTCTCTACCATGTGCCACTCTGCCTTGAAGCCAGCTGAATATGGACTGAAACCTCCAGTAACTGTGAGCTATATAAACCTTTCCTTCCCTCATTTTAAGTGTCAGGTATTTGTCCCAGCAACAAGAGAAGAGTAACTAAGACAGAATTTGGTACCAGAAATGGGGTCATTGCTGTGACTAAACCTGACCATGTGAATCATGAGTGTTTGGAAATGGCTTATGGGAAGAGACAGGAAAGGTTCAGAAATGTTGCCTACTTGTGAAGAGCTGGAATAGCTTCAGCTCTTCTGTAGGGGAGATTCTGGTCAGAGCTCAGGAAATCAGAAGGCTGATAGAAAGTCAGCCTGTAAAGACCAGGATGGGGAGGTTTCTGCTGAGAAGGACTGCATTGGTTGTTGGATTCCAGATCATTTCTGTTTTGACTTGGCAGAGAAGTGAAGTTATCATCATTTTGTGTGTACCCAGAGACTTTGCCTAAGGCTGAGGTTGAGCATGGTGGATTTATTAATCTTTTAAAAGATATTTCAAAGCAGCCAAATATTGGGGCAGTGGATTGGTGTTATTGGGGGCTTTTAGCGAGATTTATGTTGCAAATCAAGAGCAAGGAGTCCAGCAGGATGGCTTAAAATGTGAGTTTGGCCAGAAAGGAAGCAGCAATAAAGCTGTGGACTGCAAAGATAGAACTGAAAGGATCGCCATTGCTGAGAAGGAACCAGAGAATAAAAAAGATGGTCTGAGGGCATCACAGGAGGTGGCAGGTCTCCACCCTTTGCAGCGTGAAAATTGCAAAGGTCAGGAACTCTGCCTTGAGGGGAAAGCTGCTGAGTCGTTTGTTCCAGAGTGGTGGTGGTGACAGCACCAGGCTCTAGAATGGTGCTGGCATGGCGAATTTATTCCTCAGAATCAAGGTCAGAGTGCTTAGTGATTCGTGCACTCAGCACCTACAACCAAGGGAGAAGAAAGCCTGGCTACTGCTCCAGTTGGCAGCAGACCTTGGCATCATCCATGTGGCAGTGGTTTTAGGTGCATTGAGAATGCAGGAGTTCTGAGATTAAGAAGGCTTCCATCTTGGTTTCAGAAGAAGGCCTGGGAGGCCAGGCAGTGTACCCTTGAGAGGGCAGTGTGTAAAGCTGTGAGTGAGAAGCCTATTCTGCGGAAACCCCAGAAGTTTGAAAAAGGCAGGAACGTGGATTGTGCGAAGAGGGAGCAAAGCCAGCCTGAGAGAAAACCCATGGGAGCTACCACCAAAAGTGCTGTAGGGGCCGAGCCATATGGAGCTTACGATTTGCCACAGGTTGCTTTGGATGTTCCACAAGGACCTATAGGATTTAATGGTGGCCCTTCTGGATTTTGGTCATGTGCTGGTCCCAATGCTTGGTATGCTGCTGTGTGTAACTTTTGAAATGGTAATGTGTATCTTGCGCCTTTAAATGTTGAATGTGCTTAAATTCATTTGTATAGAGGCTCACAGAGACTGGAGACTTGGACTTTTCAGCAATGCTGAAACTGTTGGGACTTTGGCACTCTTGGAAATGGACTCATGTCTTTTGCATAAAGGGATGTGCATGAGTCTTTGGGAGTCCAGGGGCAGAATGTTATGGTTTGTGTGTAGCTGTCCCCCAAAGTCTCATGCAGTCATTTGGCAGCTTCTGGAATTTGTGGCTGATTATTGTAGAAATGGGTGCTGCACCTCCCCACGGCAGGTGATTTGCCTTTCAATGTGAAGGAAGAAAAGTTAACTGCTTGAGCTGCTGCTAGCTCTCCCTTTGCTCTCTTGCTCTTAGTAGCCACCATGGAAGGTTGTCCTCTGCCATGTGCCTCTCTGCCTTGGAGGCAGCTGAATATGGACTAAAATCTCCAGTAACTGTGAGTTAAATAAATCTTTCCTTCCCTCATTTTGAGTGTCGGGTGTTTGTCCCAGCAACGAGAGCAGAGTAACTAAGACACTGCACTTGAATTGTTATGTTCATCGAACATGCCCCTCAGTTGCTATCTGCCCTCCACCGCGACCCACTCTCCTTTATTCTTCCTGGCTTGCCTGTGGGGATTCCCCCCATCTCTGCTTTGGCCCCCTGTTCAGGGAGGTGAGAAATTACAGTAGAGAACAGGTCACATTTGTCACAGTCCAAACCCAGCGCAAGATGAGCGTCTCCACAGTCAGCACAGCTTTCGTCCCTGGAGTCTTCATCCTAGAGTGCATCCCAGTGCCTTCATGGGTTGCCCAGCTGGTGTCAACCTTGGGATCTTGCTTCCTCAGTCTCCTAAAGACTGGAATTATAGGCACACATGGTAGCACACAGCTACAATGAAATAATTTTAAAGAATTACATTTTTATTACTTTTAATAAGAAATTACAATGTGATAGTTTCAAAACATGTTAGTAATACATTTCCAATAATTGATACAATGCATATTGTTGTCCTCATTGTAGTTATACAGAGCACAGGGTGTAGACATGATACAATTTTTAATGGTTACTAGTACAATAGATTTCTTCTCTTTGATCTAACAGAAGGTAGTTGTATACATAGCCAAATACTCCATGATTACAGTGGGTTACTGGCGAAACTGGCAATGTTGGAAGCTGTTAATTAGAGACTTTTACAGCTCAGCATACTAAACTACCTTTATGTTTTATGCATCATGTTTAAACTTTTCTGCTGGGTGGTTATGGGCAAGTTAAAGCAAGGGTCCCTCAAGGCCCGTCAAATCAAGGTCAGGATTTACTTTGGAACCACGTACAGTGCTTTGTAGAACTGTCATTGTTATCAGCCATCTGCATGAGTCACAGCCATTGCTTGACCAGTTTGCTCTCTGTGAAAGCCCGAGGCAATGTTTTCTCTCTAGGTGACTCTCCTTAGGCACACTATATACCTTCAATCTCTTTCCTCTGTGGCCCCATAATCTCCGTGAACAGATAATTTGGGAAACCGCTGAGTTATAGGATGTTATAGCACAGGTTCTGTTTTGTCGTCACTGATCTTGAAGGGCTAAGGCCAAAATATTGGCTATGCTTGTAGCTCTTTTTTTTCTCTAATTTTTTGTCTGTAAACTTACATTTTTAGCCCTCTAGAAGAAAAGCTCAGTGATACTATTACTCTAAAACATAGGTACTTGAGCTTAATATCATTGTCTTTCTGAATATCAAACATCTTAGACTTAACTTGGAATTGATATTTTCCATCAATCATTGATATTCTAGTAAATCTCTATACAATATGACAAAAGCAGTTACACATATTTAGAAATTTGTATACACATATTTGTATACACATATTTAGAAATATAAGCATGTACCAAATTTTAGCCTGTCCTTCCTCTAAGAATTATTTTTTAATTTTAATTTTAAGTTTTTATTTATTTGACATAAGGTCTCACTACACAGTTCAGATTCATAGAGATTCTCCTGTCTCAGCCTCCTCAGTGCTGGGATTATAGATGTGCACCATCACATTCAGTTTTGGGAAGGCATGGGATGGCATGCCCAGGGTCCAAGGCTGGTGTAACATGTGGCACTAGGGAATGAACTCGGGTCCTTGGGCTTGCCAGGCATGTGCTTAGACCACTGTGCTATCTCCCCCGCCTAAGGAAATAATTTTAGAACAAGGAAACCTGTTCAGGGGGTATTACACAGTGGATGTAGTCCTTCACCAAAGGGTCCTTCTCCACAGCCTACATTAGACAGGATGTGTGGAGCTGAGTGCCCAGAAGGCCACTGCGTTCTGATGGCTCAGAAGTCTCTCTTCTGCCTTCTCTCCTCTCTACTTTTTTCTTTCCGTTTCCTCTGTACATAATTATAATTCAGCTTCTGCTGTAGCAGAGTTTACATCGCCAATACTGCACCTGATGTCATGTAGATGTGAATTACTATTCGCACTGTGCTGATGAGAAACATGAGATTCTGAGCATTTAGCTAGGATTACAGCCAGCATGTGAGGAGCACAAAAATCGCAAATAATAGCTATCATTTAAAAAGATGAAAACTTGTTTCTTTCTTATTTTAAATGAGGTTTGCAAGCAAGCAGCCTAGGGGTGGCACAAGGGATCCTGTGCAAGGGCAAGGGAGTCAGGTTCTGCTATCCCTGGGTGAGGCCCTTGCCCACGGGGGTCCATGCTGGCAACGAGCTCCAGCTACTGCATATAAATTCTGTCCCAGGAAGTGGGGGAAAAAAAACATATCAGGAAGGGGCAAAAGCTCACCTAACTGTCATTTCCACATCATTAGCTAAAACTCTGGAAAATATTGTCTGTCTTATAAAGTGCCAAATGCAAGCTAAACTCAGGGAGTACATTATTAAGGGACAATTGGGTAACAGGCATTGGCCCAGGTTCTCATGGACACCACCCAGCATCACAGGCCAGCAAGCGAAATCACTTAAAGCTGGCTCTTAGATTTGAGGTCATGCACTCTGTCGGGTACGTGGAAGTATCCAGGGAGGACAAGGCTGAACCCTCAGGACAATTACTGAACTTTTGTGAAACATAACTTGGAAATAGCATGAAGAACAAGGAGCCAAGTGGCAGGCACCTCAGGAGGACAAAAGAAAGGCGTGCTTCCACGTGCCTGAGGGAGGGTTTCACACACGAAGCTGGAAGCCAGGTTGGGGATGGCTTTCTTGCCATGCGGGTCTTGGGGGAGGCTCATGGGAGAGGTAAATTTCTTCTCTTTCTGTAGCAGAAAATGCCCCTCCCCCAGTGCACTTAGTTCATTAGTTTCCCAGGTGATAGTTCCTTCTCCAGTTCCAGTCTCTTAGAAACAGCTGGTCACTGTGATGCATAGCTGCTCAGCAAGCATGTTGTATAAAACAGTCCCCAATAGGAAGCTGGGCATGGTGGCACGTGCCTGTAATCCCAGCACTTGGGAGGCTGAGGCAGGAGGATCAGTATGAGTTCGAGACCAGCCTGGGCTACAGAAAGGAGCTCAAGGCCAGCCTGAGGTGCATAGTGAGACTCTGTCTCGAAAAGACAAAAAAAAAAAAAGCAATTAGAAAACAGTCCCCAATAGACAGTGCACTCTGCCCCTGTACTTCCTGCTTGCTTACCTCATGCGGACCCTGTACCACCACCAGAGATTGGTGCCTGATATTCTAAAATGATCCTTGTCCGTGCTGTGGCTGTAGATAAATCTGCCTCTAAATTCTGGGTGTCATTTTGGTGTTTCTTTTTCCATTGCATCTTCAGAACGATGTGGTTCTTGTACTTGAACTAGTTTTCAATGATGTCTGAACCAAAATAAGATAAAATAAGCGCTTAGTTCTCACGGACATGCTCAGAAGACCCTCACCTGCAATAACGATACCCAGAGGGAAACGCCTCCTGCAGTAATAGCAGAAGCTGCTGGCACTGAAGGAGCACTTGGTGTTGCCTGAGCCATCATGGCGCGCTGCCCGCTGTCTCCTCCCGCAGCCTGTGGGCCCTGGTGTAGGACGTGTCCACTTTTCATTCAAGGAGACTGGAACCTAGTGAGGCTCAGTAACTTACCCAGGCTCATCAGGAGGCTTTGCAGCTCTCCCTCCAGCAGCCCTCATCTTTCTGATGCTATTTTTTTTTTTTTTTTTTTTTTTAAGGAGGAGTCTGAGAATTGCTCTGGCCATAAGGAAAATAGTTCTAGGGAGAATCATACCAAGAGGGTCCTGGCTCAAGCCAGTGTCAGAGGTAACCTGGCCACGATGGTTATTTGCTGTTTATTTGATTCTATGTGAACAGGGTTTTTCATGGATGCTATTTTACTTACCTCTTCTAATTCTCACAACCCAGCTGGGAAGAGTAGGGTGCAGAGATTTTCCACATCTTTGGTCATTGCTTGCTTCTGCGTTCTGGATTTTCAAGAGCCTTCCAAGTGGATCTACACTGCAGAGCCGCACAGTGCCAAGGCTCAAGCCCGTCTTCATTCGCTTTCTCATCATCTTCAAAACGCAAACACCCAGAACTAGGACCAGCTGAGGAAAACAGGAACTACTCCATTGTGCGCCTGCACTGCACCACAGGCCCTCTCATTGCTCCTCAACCAGGAATGCTTCAGTCGCCTTGAAGACTCGGTCTGCACCCAGCCAGCGAGTGAGCGAGCAGCAGGGGAGCTCCTGCCACGCGCCACGGACTGCATGTGACTGCAGGCACCTTGGAATGGGATACTGGTCTCAGAGAGCTCAGTGAAGGCAGAGGTTCTTCACAGGAGATCCACAAGTGGTCTTTAGTGGATCTATGAGCACCCTAAAGCTGTACCCACTCAAGGCACTTGTCTTAGTTACTCCTCTCTCATTGCTGGGACAAATACCTGACACCCAAAATGAAGGAAGGAAAGGTTTATTTAGCTCATAGTGACTGGAGGTTTTAGTCCATATTCGGCTGGATCCAAGGCAGAAGAGAGGCACCTGGTGGAGGCAGCGACAGAACAGCAACAAAATGGTGACAGAGGGAAGTCAACAACCAGGGGAACAGAGAGCAACAGCACCAGTCTGTCTCCCTGTCTCTCTTTATATTACATTTAGGCTCTCTACCTCAGCCTGTCTACCTTAGGCCACACCCATAATCCCAGCGGTACTCAGGCCAATAACCCCATCAGTACTAAAACACATAATCCCAGTGGATCATGAGTTAGTCTCAAACTCTAGAAGTCCCCACCTTATGATTGCATGAGGTTTGTGGGGGGGGACAACTAGACATAAACCATAACAACACTCAATTCCCTAGGGAGAAACTATTCTTTTATAGAACTCTGTAAGGACTTGGTCACTAGGAGAACATTAGGAAGCCTTGGCAATGTCGTCAAATAAGAAATCTAAACAGAGAGATCAGAGGATCAGAAGTCCAATGGTAAACATGAGTAAAACATCACAGAAGTACAGAGCAACACTTCCCTAGGAGCATGCTCTCTCTGTCTCTCTGTCTCTGTCTCTCTCTGTCTCTCTCTCTCTCTCTCTCTCTCTCTCTCTCTCTCTCCTCAGAACTGGGGATTGAACTCAGGACCCTGCACTTGCCAGGCAAGCACTTATTCCACTGAGCTATCTCGCTGGCTGCCGGAGCTCCGGCTCTCACCAGCTGTTGTAATTTGAGAATGAGTGAATAATTGGGAATCTGATTGGAAGGCAAGGATCAAGGTGCTCTGTGTGAACACCCAGAGACCTAGCACAAGAACTGGGCATTGGGAGCAGAGGATGACTGAAAACCAACACCTAGGACTTTTTGGCCGGGAAGGAGAGTGACTGTCAGTGACGGAGTGGTGGAGCACAGGTAAAGAGACCCTAATACTGCACAGCAGGAGGCAGACCTTAGGAGTGCGGCTGTCTGGGCCACTAAGAAGGTCAACTCCACATTTCAGCTTCCTCTTCCTGAAAACTGGGTTTGATATTTGATAAATAAATCATGCAATCTTCCCTTCACACCCTGCCCCAAATGAAAACATTCACCCTTACCACCACTTCACAACTGGCCACTCTGGGCCCTGACAATCAATTACCCACCGGAGATGAAATTATTGTTTAATGGCTCCTGGAATGGGCTCCCACTCTGACATTCATCACAATCAATAATGCATCAGCAGGGACAAAAGAAATTACCTGCCTCCTGCTAAGCGAAAGAGTCCATTTATATGCAGCACAGCCCCTCCTTGCGTCCCTAGCTGCCACTTCAGGTGGGTTCCTGTGCTGAGGAGCTCCTCACTGGGCAGAGGTGAGCAGGCCCCCGAGGGGAGGGATGTGCGCAGCTCCTGGCTCATACTCACTGATCGAGGGGCCTGGGGGTGGGGGAGGGGCGGGGGCGGGGGTGGGGCGTGTGCAATAACGCTTGACTAAATGTGCAACAGAGCAGCAGTGGCTCCCTTTCCACACTTCCTCCAGTCCCTCTGAATTTCTTTAGAGAGGGCTAGGAAAGAATTTCCTCACGGAAATTTTGTTGATAGACTACTAGCACATGCTGGTTCTGCTAGATGGAATAAACTTAGGCGAATCTTAACCTTTTAGATCTAGTTCTACAAAAAGGGCCTGGTAATACCGACCTTTGAGGGTTTTTCCAAAAGTTAAATGAAATGCTGTATGTAATTTATACAGTAGCCGAACCCTTCCCTTTCCATCTGTATTTGGAAAAACATTACATAGAGAGTAAGAATCATTCCACTGATGGGTGAGCTTAGTTTAAACAGGGATAGGTCAAATGAAAATTCATATTTAAACTCCATGTCCCCAAACCCTAGAGAGGTTCCCTGATATTTCAATCCTGATATGTCAACTAATAGAAGAGAGCTAAGAAGAGTGGTTAATTGTGAGATCAGGTCAGAGGCATTTAGCCAAACCAAAACTCACAACATCATGCCTGCCTTCCACTCACCCACCCATCCACCCACCCACACATCCACCTATCCATCTACCCATCTCCTCATCCATCCATCCATCCATCCATCCATCCATCCATCCATCCATCTATCCATCCATCCAACCATCCATCTATCCATCCATCCAACCATCCATCCATCCAACCATCCATTGGGCTTACGTTGTTTGAGTGCTGACTACTGACCAGATACTTCTAGGCCCTGAGGAGGATGGATGGATGGATGGATATCTATATCTGTGTATAACTATCCATATATCTATGTATCTATTTATAGTATCTATCATCTATGTATGTATATATGTATGTATGTATGTATGTATGTATGTATCTATCTATCTATCTATCTATCTATCAATTACCTGTGTATCTATCTATGATCTCTCAGAATTTATAGTTTTATCGAGAAAAAGAGTTCTAAATATAATAAGCAGGGTTGCAAGCTTCTTGTCCCCTTGGCTAGGTACACAAGGCTTCCTGAGGAGGTGGTGCATGAGACTGCCCCCTGGAGGGGGAGGGGATTGCTTGTGCATAGGGTAGAGGGGCTACTGTGTGGGCAGATGGGTTTGGCTGCTACTGACCCTGATGTTCTCAGTGAGTTTCTTACTTTTCCCCACAATCTTGCTTGCTTTATTGGTGGGTAAACTAATCCAAGGGAAGCTAAGTGATTTCTCTGAGGTCTTAGATAGGCTAGTGATAGAACTGGACCTGAATCCCTTTGTCAGACTTTCAGCCTAGGGCTTTTTAAAAATTTCTTTTCAATTTTTATTTTTCGTCGAAGTTATTTGTGGGCTGATATTGACAGTGCATGAAGTTATGCCGTCTGTGTTGTTGAGGTAAAGCTGAGCAGTTCACATTGTTCAGTGATTGCCACAGCAGCACTAAGCAACAAATCTACCATCACATGTGGTTCCCTCTCATGTGTGTGTGTGTGTGTGTGTGTGTGCAGGTGCACGTGTGTGTGTGCTGTGTGTTACGGGTACCTCAGATCTGCTCTATAGTCAACACGCTGTTCTCTAATCCCCAGATTTAGCCTCTGATGTAGGTGGCTGGCTACTGAACGGACCTGTACCTCCCGCCTAGGGCACTCACAGGGAGAGAGCTGAGGCTGAAGAGAGAGCTCCTGGCTGAAAACGCAGTCAGTATTCCCAGGGATTGCCACACTGCCATGTCTTTGCAGCACTGGACCAACCTGCTGCAATTTCCTCTGAGCCCCAGCCCATGCTATGCAAGTTGCTTCTCATCATTTTAACAAAATCCATACCTTCAGCAGCTTTAAAGCCAGAGCTGTCTTCTCCCGCTTCCTCTCCCTTCCCCTCACCCCTTTTCACCTAGCTGCCATGAGATGATCTGCTTTCCTCTTACCGTCCTTCCACAGTGATGCTGCTGCCCTGGAGCAAGGCCATCATGGACTGAATCCCCAGGAAACGTGAACCAAATTAAGCTTCTCCTTTAAGTTAAAAAAAAAAAAATAAAGACAGACAGCTGGATTTGGACTCATGGCTTTAGAAGTTTCAGTCCCTTTGAGCGCCTCTTGTAAGGGAGGAGACCAAAGTTAACTTTTATTAATCTCATGCCATCCCAACAAATTTACTATTAAAATTTTTCTTTTCCTGATGTATAGATTTTTGGTAGAATATACATGTAAATAGATATGCATATGTATGTCATTTCATATATGTGATGTTTTCTTTATCCATGCTCTTCCCAGTGGAACACTTCGACTGGGTCCAAGTATGGGCAGCATGCGACATTAAACCTGGCAAAGCAGATATCTTATAACAAACAGGTTTCATTCCCAGCCAGGAGCCCTTTAGCCATCGCAGCGCCTGTGTAGTACCTATAACAGGAGAAGCAATTCATTCCACAGACATCCGGACCTGTACCACAGGACTCAGAGCCTACAGAGGTAACTGAGGAGTTGACACTGGGATGCAGCACGCGGTTAAGTAATAGTGATGTCATAGCGCAAGTATCTGGAAGAGTGCAGCAGGTGGCTAAGGCTCGTTCTGGAGGGTTCTTCCCAGACTGGAGGGCAGACAAGGAGTTAAGAGCTGTCCTTGCTGGAGCCCGGGTAGCTCAGTGCACTGTGGCCTTGGAGCAGGTGCGAATTCCTAGATGACCTCATTCCAGCTCTGTCAGGCTCCGCAGCTGGCCGCCCACCTTCTTAGTGCATGGCTTCCATACAGGAGAGCCAAGGTTCCCTCCTTTCACTTTCCTGAGCCTGGGTCTGAGAGCCTGGCAGTGGTAAAGCAATGAGGAGGACGTAAATGCAGGGCTCCGCTAACAGGGAGGCGTTCTACTGTGTACTGTGATTACAAAACCCTATTCCTCAGAACGACAATCTGTATTGCTAATTACATGCCGAGGCCCAGCAGCTTTGTGCCGGGAGGGGCGCAGCATCATAGCCCAGGCTACATGGTTGCACGCCTCCTGCTTTATCATCTCGGCTTACACTAGAAGCTCCATCCTAAATCTTAGTAGAAACACCAAGAACAAGACAATGATTAGTGAAAAGCATGGAGACACTGCATCTCTGGGCTCCTGCATCCTCGCCGAGGTTGCAGGGGGTGACTGACGCAGCCTGCTGCAGACTCCCGTGCCTGAGGACGTGGACTGTGGGCCTCAAGAGACGGAGAGCTGCTGCTGGTCAGATCGAGGACCGCGCAGCCAGAGCAGCCAGATGCAGTCCTCCTGCCTTCTAGCCCTTGCTATTTCCCATTCGTTTTGAATCCATTTTCCTATTAGTCAAACTACGCGGAAGTCCCACTGTTGCAGATTCATTACTTTGGCTGAACAAGATCTCATTCTTGTTTATTTCCCCTCTTCCCTTCCTCTCCCTGTTCCCCTTGATCCTCCTTCACACAGATAAGGGGGATGATTTTACTCTTAGTTTTACAAAATTGAAATCAAGCAAGTACATTTCCCTGTAACTTGTTTTTCTCTTAACAATATATCACGGAAATGCCTTTGGGTCAATAGATATAGATCGAACAAGAACACATTCTTTTTATTAGTTGAAAATATTTTAGGGTATGAACGTTCTTCAGGGTATTTAGCTGTGCTTTTACTAAGGAACACCATGTTTCTTTCCACCTGCAGTCACTATAAACTGTGCTCCAATAACTGTCTTTGTATATATATGCTTTAGCAGGTTGCATTCATTTGCATACCATAGGTGCTTATATTTGTAACTGAGGAAAACGTATGTATATTTTAAATTTTAATAAATCTTTGCCAGTCACAGTGTCAACTCACTTTCCCATCAGCAATGCTGAAGAAAGCCTAGACTCCATTCTCTTACCACATTCTTAATGTTAGAAGCCATTAGGGAATCTCCTTTAAAATGCAAATGCTTCTAGAATGCTGGGTGGCACACAGCTTCTTACGCTTTATGGGATCTTTGTGTGCTTGGAGTCGGCGTGGTATCTCATCTAGCCCCACTGGGGCCCGTCAGTGTGATTTCTACAGGAGTAGAAGCTCAGGCCCAGTGACAAGCAATCTATCCCAGGCCAGAAAACTCACCGACCTCAGAGCCAAGGACTCCAGCAGGCTTTCGCATATCCCCTGTGGCCCACCTTAACCACGGTGCCAATCTTCAGATCTCTGGGGACACTGGGATGATGCCTGTGCCGGTGTCTGGGGTCTGGCCTTGCTACAGGGACCCGCCTGCCTGAGGCAATTCGCCCCTCTTCTTGGGTCTCCAAGTTCCTTCTGACATTGCAGGATTAGATTCGATTAGAAGCTCTCAAGCTGTTTCCAACCCTCGCAGCTCTGACAGAGGAAGGCTGACAGGTAGGGCTCCTGGGGAAAGGGAATTCCTAAGGCAAGGTGGCTGGCTGGGGCAAGGCAGAGACAGAGTCCTTCAAATCAGGCAGCACTTTCCAGCCTACGGTTTGTTTGCTTACTTTTGGTACATCGTTTGATTAAAGCAATGGCTTGAAATTAGCCCAGCCTCAGGCCTGGCACACAGCTTCCACACCGAAGGTGTGTTTATCACTGAGGTGTTCGGTTCTAGGGGGAAGCTGTGGAAAAAGTCACTCCTTTTTTGAGTCACTTAGGGTAAACCCCAAATGACCGAGGAGCTCCTGGATTTCATATAAATTCTCACCTTCAGAGACTCACCAATGCCAAGCAAAGCATAGATGGCTACATACACATTCCACTGCTTCTCTGGAGAATGGGCCCCTTCTTTAAGAGTTTTTCTGGAAGATTTCTAAATAGCTTTGACCCAGCCATCTCATGCAGAGGTGACCTTTAGAAGCCTCATGCTGAGGAAAGCCGATTAAAATTCCTTGATGTTTTCAATATAATTTATCAATTCAATAGCTGTCAATCAATATAATCTCACTTGTTCTATTGATGAAATGCATTTTCCCTGATAGTAAAGGTGACATGGGGTGGTTGTACTACCACAAATGTAAATGACACATACTGAGAGTATTAACATGAATACAAATGAGTTCTAATCATTAAAAATTCTGTGTTTCCTGTGAAACACAATTGAGCTCCTACTGTATGTGTGTAATTTCGAGTTTTTATCTTTTCCCATTTAACATTATAACATCAGCATTTATTTTCTGGTCTCCACCTACATGAAATCTATTGTTGGGCCAGGGAGATAGCTCAGCGGAATAAAGCACCTGCTTACGCACGCTTAGGCGAGCACAGAGACCGTGGCTGGATCCGCACACCACCTGCTATGCCAGCCGCACTCCCTGGGTGGGCTGAACTGGCCACAGAGTCTGGGCATAATGATGTAGGCCCTCAATCCCAGTGCTGGGGAAATTGAAAAACAGGAGGATAACCATGAGTTTGAGCTGTGTGGTGAGACCCTGCAACAACCAAATAAGTGAAAAGAAAAGAGAAGAAATTGATAGTTGCCTTGCCCCATGAAACTGGAAGAAGGTATTTTCAAAGCATCATGGTGACGTTCACAGTAACACTTCTGTCCACTGCTAGAAGAAAGCAGACATTTCCTTAGATCTGAGTTACTTAATGATGCACTGCACAATTGTTCCTGGAATGGCACTAGGACAGCAGCGGTGGTGAAGGTTTCCTCTCCCGCCACACTGGCTCCAGTCTGGGGAGCCGGCGGGATGTGTGTCCCTTGACCCTGTTTTCTCAATTCTTGTCAGGGCAAGAATGGATGATGTGGACTAAGGGCTATAAACACTTGGATTTTGTTTCTTTGTGAAAGGCTTCAGCATGCGAGCTGACTGGGCTAAAGATGCATTCATGACATCTCCGTATGATTGTGTGATTTAATTCTGAAACTAAATGCATTTGAAAATATTTTCGAACTCTGAACTGACATCCAGATAACACTGCAGTCGTTATTGCTACTACATTGAGCCTGGTTGTTAGGGGACCTCTTTTTCAGTCTGTGTTGAAATTCTCACATACACACAGAATGCCGATTACTCCCTATCAGTTTCTTCACCTCTAAGATAAATAGCATAAGAATCCCTAGAATGTTAAAAGTTTGGAGGATCAAGTAAAATAATGTAGGCAATGTGTTTTGTCAGTTGCAAAGTAAGAATCAGATAGTTGTACTTAATAATTTTTAAATTAGTCACCACACCTACCGTCTCATTATCTGAGGAAGTACGCCTTCTGCATGCTTCATCTTCCCCTGAGGTATCACAAGTTTCATCAGTTTGTACTGAGGAGCATTTGAGGTATTCTAGGTAGCAGAGGCGCCTGGGTCACGTGAGCAATACTGAGTCCTTATGGTGGGGCTCAACGGAAAATGGGGAGACCGATCATCCGCTTGTCCTAACACCTCCTGGCATTGACACTGGCACAGTTTGTGTGTAGTTGTCCCCCTAAAGCCTCATGTGGTTATTGAGGTGCGGTTCTACAGTCCATGATTAATTCACGAGCCAAGGCTGGGATTATGGGGGTGACTGCTATACCCAGCCTGGGGCAGGTAGCCTGAGTGGAGCAGGAGAGAGACAGAGAGACAGGCTTGCTCTCTGGCGCCATTTCCTTGCTGCCCCTCCTCCCTATTGCTCTCTGCTCCTTGCTCTTTGCTGTTCCGCCTTGGAGCCAGCCGAGTGTGGACTGAAACCTCCACTAACTGTGAGCTAAATAAACCTTTGCTTCCTTCATTTTGGGTGTAGGTATTTGTCCCAACAATGAGAGAACTGAGACAGATACTTAGTGCAGAATGCCTAGAATGTTCTGAGTCATATATCCCATGTAACCCACAGTACCTATTCATGTAGCACGCACACACACATGCATACACATAAAAAAGGATTGAACAGCATAACGTCTGGCACATTATCCTAGTTTACTAGAGATTATATTTAGCTCTGTAATGAAAAGGTAAGTGTCGGAGGTTTTGGCTGTCCAAAGGGCAAGGTCACCTGGGCAGCGGAAGGACTTGAAGGCCGTGGAAGGGTATTAAGTCCCACTGTTTAACAAATAAGGTTGTATTTAGTATATTAACTGAGTAGAGGCCAGTCCTGGGAATTGTAATATGGAACTCTTGAATTTCTCTGAACTCAGAGAAGTAGGCAGGAAACCAGAAGGCGAGGAAGTTAGGAGAAAACGAAGGCAGGAAGCAGGCTCTGGGGTTAGGCAGTGCTCTGTGTGTGCGGGGAGCCCTGGAGCCTGTTGGCTGGGCCGCAGGGAGCGCTGCGCTGAGAATTCTCTGCGGGCGCTCTCCTGCCCGCTTCGCCTGCGCCGCCTGATTCAGAGCCAGGGGCCGCCCAAGGGCCCCCTGGGGGGGGGGGCTCTCGAGGCAGAGCGATCTGATGGGTTTGGAGGAAGGACACTGTGGCCCGGTGCCTTAGAGAAGAGCTCTGTGGAGTGGAAGCCACACTGCTGAGAAACGCGGCAAGTGAAGCGGGACATCCGGCTGGAGTTGAGCAAACACGGAGGTTAAACCCAGGAAAGGAGGAACGCGAAAAGGAGGCAAATGGAAATCGCAAGGTGCCCGTGTCTAGCTGTAATCTAACATGACTTCCCCTCCGCCGGCAAAGCGGGGCACACGACGTTAGCATTCATTATCATGTCATATTCGATTGACTGCCAGAATTTATTATACTTGGTGCTCTTGCACACTGCATACTGACAAAACCTATTCCCCTGCCCAAGAAAGGTCTCTGCTTTCTAATATTCGCAGAATAACAGGGAGGTGGAAGGCCATCAATACCAGAGTAATGAGTGTCAGTCAGGGTGAGGCTGGGCTCGCAGCACCTTCATTCCAGAAACAGCAGGGAAAGAGGGGAAGGGGAGGGGTGCAGGCACACACGCAGCCTCAGGGTGATGAAGGATGAGACAGGCGGGGGTGGGTGCGCGGGCGTCAACCCCAGACAGCCTTCTGTGAAGTTCGCAAGGCGAAGAAACCATTCCTGCCCTTCGGAGAATCCAGCTCTGAGGAGAAGACGCATGCTAAGTTAATTAACACTCGGATTATTAATCAAGCATTTCCCGCTGGACTAGGCGAAGCTCCTAGAGACGCCGGAGTAAGGAGACAGGAAGCTTTCATACGGAGCGGTCTAAGGGGAGGAACAGACAGTCTGGCAGCCGCTGGGCGAAGCACTAAGGGGTGGAGTCTCACTTCGTCACCCGGATATTAACAGTGCACTAGGGAGTTCTTTTTGCTTGTTTGTTTCAGGGTGACAAATTACGTGGCATCCCTAACTTAAAGAACGGCTAAATTATCTGGCTCACAGTTCCAAAGGCTTTGGTCCGCGACGCTGGTCCATCGTGTGTCAGGCTCGGGTCAGGCAGAGACCACACGGTGGAAAAAGGAGCTGCTTCGGGGGCAGCAGGAAGCGCAGAGTCAGGAAGAGGCTGAGAGAGGGCGGCAGGGGAAATGTGCCGCCTTCGGGGCTTGAGCTTCCTGCCGCGCGCCTGCCCCCGCAGACTGTCGCATTTCGCCATGCTCAGCAGATGGGGCGCCGTACAGGACTCAGCTCTGAACCCGGCTGTGTGGGGCTCAGCCCTCACCGCAGGTCACTTTGGGGGACACCTCATGTTTTGACTGCCTCACGCCGTTTGCTTAAGACTTTCAGCAAATGGTAGAAACATGAAGACAGTGTCCGTGTTCTGGAGAATCCTGGCAGCGGCGGTGTGGAGCGTGGCTGGGGTCGGAGGGGCGGGGCTACAGTCCACTCTTACAGTTAGGCAGGTGCGCAGAGGCCGAGGATCAGGAAGCAGGGCTAGCGGGTGACAATGCCGAGGGTGAGGCCGAAAGCGAGGCTGAGCTGAGCGGAACGCAGCTGGGGTATGGCGCTCAGGGCTGTGGAGGGGACGTAGGGTCACGGGAAGCCACCAGCGCTAGGTCTGCGAAGCGCCTTCCTCTGGCTGTAGCAAAGTCCTTGTTCTAGGCAGCCCTAGCCTTGTGGCCCATCCATTGTTCTTTCTAATTTTCTTATTTCTTCTCTATCTCCCCCTCACCTTATTTTCATGCCAATTTCCATAAGCATTTTCATCTGCAATGCCTAAGAGATGATAGCGACTAATGAACTCAGAGGACTTAGCTTTCTAGGGAGACTCTACAAGACTGGATGAACTTAAGGTCCTCCACCTCCGGGAGCTGGGTGGGATATGGCTGGGGACGGAGGATTTTCTTAGTACTCCCTAAAAGATCTGCTCAAAATATCCAGTGGCTGGTGGGTGGCGAGAGCAGAGACAGTGAATTCTCAGAGCTGTGAATTCAGGTAAACACTCGTTACAGGTACCAAACTGCTGAGGGCTGTAGCTGTGTGTAGACCCTTTCCTAAATTCCCAGCAATAAAGCTAAGATATGCTGCAGATTCTCTTTTTTTTTTTTTCCTTCCTGTACTTGGGGAGAAAATTCCAGAGAGAGTTTTTGTTTTATACATTTATCTCAGCCCTGAAGAACATCATGAAGAGTCTAAAATATCCTTGATGAGGGTCCAGAGCCGCAGCGTTTCGCATGCTGAGAGAATAGCTTTCACATGGAAAGCTGCAGCTTTATTTATATTAAAACAACTCAGATTTGCTGGAGCCTTAAAGATGGGTCAACTAAGGTAAAGTTATCTTTCCAGTTTTTTGTAAACCTAAGGATACATTTACATCTTTGTTTGGATAAATTAAAATAATCATTTACATACACATTTGCATACTGTGCAAACTGTGTACATAAGATTAAATTAATTGGTAGCTCCGATGTGTAAGCTCTATGTACAGCAAGGGGAGAGCTCAGGTTCTGAAAGCTTTGAAGTAGAATTATTCCACGCCCAGTGCCAGCACCTGTCCTTCACTGCTTATATGACTGCTTTTTTGAATCGCAGTTTCTGAACATATAGAAACTGACAAAACAGTGTCTTCTTTAACTGTGTACTTAGAATGCTTAGGTAGCTACAAGTAACTGGCAATGCTAACACGGTGTCTGGTACAAGAAAGGAGGGTGGCTACCCCGGGAAAAGCAGTGCTCAGCAGGAGCCTTGCGTCACTTTTCTGAAGAAGGGTTTGAGCTATCTCTGACTGCAAGAGAAAAACTAACTGGCCTGGGTGCACAGCCTCAGTCTCAGAGCTTCTGGTGGTCCACAGCACTTCTCAGGGTCACACGTGTCTTCTCAATGAGCTCAGCGTTCACTTCAGAGCCCATCTTATAAGGATGAGGAATCTTTAGCCCCTCTGTCACACAGTGCTGAAAGGTACATTCTCTGCTTATCTTGGGCGTGGGCAATGTGTAGTCACTGAAGGTGACCGGAGAAACCAAGACGCCCTGTTGGTGTACCTGAGGTCACCAGGCAGCAGAGACCAAGGTGGAGCAGGAGGTGGGCTGGAGGAGCTGTGACCCTCTGAGACAGGCAGCCTGGGAGAAAGGAGAAAGAGGTAGAGAGCTTTTCGAGCGTAAGGCAGGTCTAACGCAAGTGGGAGAGGCTGGAGAGCCCTAGACAGTGCCGTGTTTCTGAGGAAGTCCTTGCCAACAGAGCAAACAAATTCAGAACAGCATAGTTCTTTCCTGCCTTTCCCCTAAACATCCTTTTTCCTCCTTTTTTTCTGAAGATTTAAAACAAAAGTCTCACAGTTTTCCTCCATTCTGCTTCCAAGTCCACAGCCAGACTGTTAGGAAAGGATCCAGGCTTGGCCTGGGAAGCCTGGGAAGATGCTGGCTTCCCACCTCACGCACGCCAACCTTGACCCCAAGCCGATGTTCTAGTCACTGTCCTAGCCAGGAGGCCTCTGAGCAAATCTCCTGCTGTGCCTGTGAATTCCTCTGCTCTGTTCTTCACATGGCAGTGGGCCACTCCAGTGGGAGCAAGCCTCTCACAGCTACCACTACACTTAGCATTAGGGTTCTAAACTCTTTCCAAATTTAGTGGCTATATTGACTCACTAGATGTGGTTAAAAATTCTTTTTAATAAAAACAATTCTCTTAATGATTAAAAAAAAAAAATTTAGTGGCTAAAGGAAGCAACCATTTCTTAAAAACTAGATCTCATGATTTTAGGCCAAGCCTGAATGAGGTGATTGCACATGGGATTGGCTAAGGGCCTCAGCAGGCTTTGGCTTGGGGCTTGGTCGGGCCTAGAGGGTTTAAGATGGCCTCACTGTCCCTCATGAAATCTTGTTGGGGAGCATTAAAGGGCTAGGACCGTCTGGCCCTGTCAGATCCCTGCCCCTCACCATGTGGTCCAGGGCTGCTTTATATCATTGCCCTCCAGTACCCCTTCTATGTACAAACTGGGTGTTGCCCGAGACTGCAATGACAGCTGGCCATTCTCTCAGAGCCTGGTTCCACACCTGGATCATTATTGCCTTTCCACTGAGCAAAGCCATCTTAGCTCAGCCGAGCTCCAAGAGGAACAGAACCATAACTCTGCCCTGAGTGCGAGGAATAACAGAAGATCAGCAGCCACTCTGAATCCCTAACTTAAAAATAAAATGGTACGTGATTCAAGACAACAGAAATGTATCTTCTTATAATTCTATATGTTTGAAGTAATTAGCCAGGTTACCAGCAGGGTCCCCTACTCCTTGAGGCTTTAGAGGAGAGTGAATGTTGTCTTTTCTAGCTTCTAGTGGCTTTAGATACTCCTTTGTAGGTTGATCTCACGATGGTCTCTCTTCTCTCTCTCTCTGTCTCTCTCTCTCTCTCTCTCTCTGTTTCTGTGTGGAAACGGGGGATCGAACTCAGGACCTAGCACTTGCCAGGCAGGCACATTCTTATGTGTCTCTATTCTGCAAGTTTTCCACAAATAAATATCACTGAATTTAGGGATTAATTGGCTAATTTAGAGTGTATGTCAAGATTCCTAATTACATTTACACTTTTTCCACTTTAGGGGCACAGTCACAGGTTCCGGGATTTAGGGTGCAGGTTGAAGTGGAGGAAGTTTAGTTCAACCAGTAAGAATTTGGTTCTAAACTCCAGGGGAAGCATCCAGGTCCTGGCAGTAGGGACAGCAGTGCCCACTTCTTGGGAGCGTCGTCGTCTTCATGGTTCCACAGCCTGCCTACCCCAGCTGCCTCCCCACTGCTCATTTGGTTACAGTTCTCAGGATAAGTCATTTATACTTGCTGGATGTATTCCAAGATGTTCACACAAATCGTATCCTCTTTATTCAGCCCTGTAGTCAAAGGCTATCATATGGATAGACGTTCTCCCGCCTGGCCTGGCCTGTCTCCATTCATGGCCCTCCAAAATGTTTCTGTGGTCCTGGGTATCACCCCACACTAGGTGATCTGCGGCTTGTTTATTCTTTGCCTTTCCACTGCAATAGCTTTCTTCTGTGTTGTTCAGTGAATCTTCTGAATCTTCAGCCCCAACGAGAGCACATGGTAGCTGGATGCCTCTAAGAAATACCTGCTAGCACAGAGGAAATCAAGTCAACCCTGGTCTTCAATGACATTAGTAGAGATGAGGAGACCAAGCAGTTATATCATTACTCTCATGCTCCCAGGCAACTTGTTTGAAATGGCTTAACTTGACTTGTATTTATTTCCTATAATTGCCTATGGGAATCAAGAGAAAGGAAAGTCCCGCATGTAGTGAAGGAAAAAGAGGCTCTAGGGGCTTCCTTCCGTTGCTAGAGCCGGCAGCCCTGCTATCTGTTCAGCTTAAGTACATTAGTGTAGTCAGATCTTATGCAGATAGAGTGAGCTCTGGGTTTATAAATGTTCTTGTCTTTCAGTGGCAGAATATGGGTTGGGCTGGCTATTCCCCCAGAGTGAAAGCTTTCTACTGAGAATTCTAGGATGAAAATGAGTTTAATATACCATGGCTCTGCCGGCAGTTTGTTTTATTCTTCATTAAATTCCCAGCACAAAGCCTAATGCCTATCACATAATAGGCACTCAATAAATATTAGCAGAATAATGAATTCTATTGGGGATGGCATCTGGGGATGCTGCTGAATTCAAATGTGAGGCTTGGCGCTCTGCAGAAAACTCTGGACAACTGAAGTACTGCTTAGAGGGCCAGCGTGGGCATGGAGTCAGAAGTGTCCTGGGGAGATCCCCATGCCTCCCGACCACCGTCCTGGAGATGGCTGAGACTGCTTTGGCTGAAAGGTACAGAGACCCATATGCATTGGCTGAAGCAAAGCAGCCTCCTCACTGAGGTCTTCTGGGGTTTCATACAGAACACGTGTATCTGGGAAGCAGAGCAGAGCTGAGAGGGCCCGGAGTCAGTTCAAGCCTCAGGAGAACGCGCAGCTAGCGTTTAAGGGAGGGCAGGATGCCTTCCAACTCGCGTCTCAGCTTTTCCTTGGTGCCTTCTTTTGCTTACTGAATAGCAATGTAAAGAATGTAGCAAAAACACGGCCAAGAAAATCATTCATGCTGCAAGACTCTGGTGTGGAGTGGGAGGCCCAAGCGGTTCTCCTGGGGCCATCTTCACATATTGAAGAAGAAGGTATGCCTGGTGATACAGTTCACACCCAGAAGCAGTCCACTGTGGGAAGAGCTCAGAGGCTGGGAGCAGCAGGAACTGCAGCAGGAAGACTGTTCTCTAAGAACAACAGGACTCTTGTGCGGACGGTTCACCTTCCTCTGCTGCCTCACTTTCCAGAAGAAGCCAGTCGATGCAAGATCCCTTCTGAGGAACGGGCAGGGTGTCTCCTTCCCTGCAGCTAGACTTTGCCCTACAAAGGATGGTACCTTTGCCTTGAGGCCAGCATAACCCTGTTCTCCATAGGTTATACTACCAGGAAACTGTGGTCTAAATCAGATTATTTTCTAGAAAACATTAATTTGTTAAATCTAGAGGTTGAAAGAACTGGCAGTACCCTCCAAACTCAGAAGAAGCTTGGGGGAGATCATGTCCAGTGGGTTTGGGCTCAGCAAGAGAGACAACGGCACAGGCAGCTCAGAGCAACGAGGAGGAAAGCTGTGTGCAGGCAGGGGGAGGCGCCCTGTAGACGAGCCGAGCAGAAGCACCGGCCATAGCGCAGTGCAGGGCGAAACGTGTAGGAGGGAGGCGACCCTGCAGCGAGAGACCTCGGCCACAAGCAATCCAGCATGCTCCAGACTGCTTGTGGCATCCTAGACTGCAACCTTAGGACAATTTTCTTGAGCACAACTAGGTTTTCTTATAACCAAGCAAATTAAAGAAGTTTGCCCATATTGCTTCCTGTCCCCACCACCTGGCTGTGTGTGGGTCTTGCCCCATTCTTAGGTCAGGTTCTGGAGTGGGTAAGAGGAAACCAGGGCCTACAGTCTTCAGGTGGGGGTTAAGGAGGTGAAAGGGGCTTTCTTATGTTGCAAATGAGCAAACTGGTGGTCAGACAGTTGGATATCTGCCTCGCGTCATACAGTGGGTGACAGATTCTGAACCAGGTCCTTGGACTCTGATACCAGTGATCTCTTGTATCCTTATTTCAGAGCATCTTCATCTCTGGCTATCTGAATCAAAACTAAAAGGGTATTAGGTTATCAGCAGATCAGGTAGAGTAACATTGATAAAGCAGCACTCTGCATTATGGGAATCTAATTTAACCAGTTATAAATGTCACAGAGATATCACACACACACACACACACACACACACACACACACACACACAGAGAGAGAGCTACAGAGCTTGAGGAGAGAAAAAAACTATGTAATTCCACCTTAAATCCTGAAAATTTTTTTTATTATGTTCAACTTTCTCTGATTGATTGAAAAACTTTAATCAATACTATCAAGAATATAAATATTACTTCTTGACTAGGTTTCACCATTTAATTTAAATTTAGCAATTATTGCTTAATTACTGCCTTTTGTGGGCTGAAATGTCACTCCAGAAGAGGTATGTCCATCTCCTAAATCTCAGTACCTATGTCTATAATTGTATTTATGAAAGGAATCTTTGCAAGTATAATAAAGTTAAGGACCTGAAAATGAGATTATTGTGATTGTCTATGTGGACTTTGGCAGCCAGGGCAACTGTCCCTAAGAGACAGAATAAAGGAAGATGCAGACACAGCGAAAGGCTCTTGAAGACGCATGCATAGATCGGAGGGCAACCCCACGCCATGCAGTTAGAGCCTCTTCAAGTTAGAAAGGGCAAGTGTGAGTTTTCTCCTCAAGCCCTTAGACAGGGGACACAAGTCTGTCACCATCTTGGTTGTAGACCTCTGATCCTCGGCACTGTGGAAGGGCAGAGGATGACGTTCCATGGATCAATCCTTTTAGTTTCTATTCATGTATCATGGCAGCTGCAGGGACACGATGCAATGCTTTCCCTTTTCTTTTAAGAAAAGTTTTACTTTGTTCTATCTTTCTTTCAGCTCCTTGATACTATGTGCTCTGCATCCTGGCTGTGGGTTCGAAAGTCACTTATTGAGTTTCTAACTGCATGGTGGTGTCTTGGTTTAGGAGCTTGATTTGTGTGACAGTTTTGACAACGAAGGCTGTGTTTGTGTTTGTGTGGGGGAACATGGCTGTGGTTGTGTTTGTCGCCTGATGCAGAACTTGCAAATGAAACCAAAACTGTGTCAAAAGCTTCTGTTTGTAATCTATATTATTTGCAAACAGAAGTGTTCTTGAACTGAAGTATTCCTACCGGGTTCTGTGCATTGTGCCTACTGCACTATAGGATTATCTTGTTTCAACTTTAGTACAAACTTATGAGCTTATCCTTTGTTTGTATGAAGAAATTCTCAGGGAAAGGACAGCTTTCCAGTAATCACGAAACTGGAAAGTAGAGTGATTGGTATTTGAACCTGGGATGTCTAACTTTACAGCCCTCGGCCACATGCTCAGGCTTTGGCTTGGAATAAAAGCCTTCCTTTCACTGTTCAAGGTTTCAGAGACCTAGGCACTTCAAACTCGATGTCACTGGTGCTTGGTTGAACCAGCCTGTATTGGATGTTACTTAGCACCTGTGCCTTCCATGGGCCTTGTCTGGAACTCTCAGCTCATCTTTGGCTCACACTGACTTCTGAGAGCCTGCCTCCGATCTGAAAAGATCAGAGAGGTATGTGGAGAGGCAGGTTTAAGGAGCGTGCCTACAGCGTTACCTTCCAGTTGCGTCAAGGCTGCAGCAGGGTAGATATTCTCCCAGTCTCTCTCTAAAGCCCTCTTCTCACGTGACAGAACAAAGCCTTCGTATTTATTAAAGGAGACTTCTTTTAGTTTTTTCATTTCAAGATTACTGGCAATTCTATGAAAGGATTAGAGTTAGGCTAGCTCCTTCTCCCCCTTGAATCTGCTATGCATGGCAAGTGGAGTTTGAGGAAGAAATGCATTTGTCCAGCTTTCACCCTGCAGTCTTTTGTTTCAAGTTAAACTTACCTGGGTATGGTTTGTCCTTAGCTGACTGTTTTCTTGGCATATGCTATTATTCCTTGGTCTAAGTTGATCAGAAATTAAACAAAGAGATTCACCTTTACCTTCACCCCCTTGCCCTCTGGCTCTACAAAATCGTTGCTCCAGTTGCATTGTCCCAGGCCCCCCGACTGTCACTGTCATTGAGCGTCCTCTTCCTGCACATCCCTTCACAAGCAATATATGCCAAGAGTGTTTGGAGACAACACGACCATCTCCTAAAGAAGCAGCCGAAAAGACACCGTGGCTATTGCTAGCTTTAAATTAAAAATACTCTTCCTAACACACATCAGAATTTTTATAAAAGAAAAAAAGTGTTTATCTACTTGGGATTATTTATGTAAATGCTCTAAAGAATGGGCCTGAAGATATTTTTCTTCTCGGCAGCCTTGTGAGCAGTTTCTATCTTTTTCATCTGTTTTCATCTAAGCTGCACTTTAATGTCCTTTAACTGTATAGTTTTATGTGTCACCACTGATGCTAGTTGCCAGATAAATACAGCAGAGTGCTGGCATAGATCTTCTTTATGGGGAATATATATACAAAGTAGCTCCTGCATTTGTACACGTTCTCCATATATTTGGAACTTGAGGCTGACAGGAAAAATAATAAACCAACTTTGTAAAGTAACAGATTCCCAATAGTTTAAGACATTGAAGAAATCTTGACAACCCTCTTTATTATGATGTATAGACAGCATGCACTCTGTTTCGAACATTGATTCTGTCACCACCAAGTTCTAGACTCTCTGGGCGTTTTTTGGGGGTTCCTGAACACCTAAAATATGGGTTGTGCTTAAGACTTTAGGGTCATGGAGGGCAAGGCTGGGTATAAACAAAACAAAACAAATCAATGGCATAATTTAAATAGAGCATCCAGGGTTACAGAAGACAGAGAAAATACTTTCTAGGCCAGGATCAGCAAAGGCTTTTGACCATGAATAAATTGTTTGGCTTCTAGAACAACAGAGAGTTAACTGATGTAGAATCAGAGTTGGAAAAAAAACAACCAAAAACATATTTATTCAACCTTAAAAAAATAGGGCTGTAAGTGGGTGACAAATGGTTTTCTGTTTCCTTCATAAGAAGTAGAAATACTACAAGCCTGTGTGAAGAGTTTTCCCTGCTTGCCAAGGTCTGCCACTCGCTCAGGGGGGAGAAGGGAATGGTGGGAAGGAGCTGCGATGGGCTGTCTTTGACACGTGAGGTGTTGTCACATAGACAAAGAAAGGCACTGCTCAGGGGTCCTGCGCCAGGTCCCAGCGGGGTCCCAAGGACAACACGTACAGGCAGGCAGAGCTCTAGCTGCATGTGAGGAGAGCAGTCTGCTGTGGAACTTGTTTCCTTTGGTGTAGTGAGCTTCCTGTCACCAGGAGGTGCGAGCCAAGCTGGTTGACCACATCTGGAGGAACAACACCTCAGGGTTCCCATTTCCTGCTGAGTCACTGAGGAGAGGCTATTTTCAGAGAGAGCATAAGGCAGCAACGCATAGCAGTGGCGTTCGGGACAGAACAGTCTCATGTCTTCATTGAGATCCCAAGTAGAATAATTCTACTCCCTTCTCCACTCCAGCCTCCTTAAGCCTCAGAAGGGAAAGGGCCATGGGTGTTACCATTCCAGCTGTATGAACGAAGGCATCTCTACTGCACTGCAAAGATAGCATCTACCTCCAGTCGGAAAAGGCATGCAGATGTTATTTCACCGTGAGACGGTAGGAGCTCAGAGGTTCTCAGGAGAAAGGGAAGCAGGAGGGCAAAGTGGTGTTTATTTATAAAGTCAGATTTTACATACAGTGCCTGCCAAGGATTTAGGGTTGTGCTCCAAGTGAATAAATCCCTCCAGCGTCGGAGACATAAGACATTGTCAAGCTGCCTGTGAGACAATGTGATCATAAAGTCTTAGAACCAAAATACCTCCAGTCACCTTGGTAAGAAAATAATCCTTTTTCAAGTGATGCTTTGAAGTTTAATGGAGTTGCTCCTCATCCAGTAAATGAAACTCGCTGCTGCACAGAGGCGCCGGTGTGGCGCTGCAGGATGGCAGGGGCTGCTTCTTTCTCTCCACCCCAGTCCTGCCCAGACTGACCCCAATCTGCTTCTATCACCACATTCCCCTTAACTGTTCTGCACAAAACATTGTCAGCCAAACCATTTCCTTGTTTCCACGGAGGAGGGTGAAAGCTGTCGGGGAAGGACGGGAGAGCCTCTTGCTTAAACGTGGGCTTGGATAAGCAAGCGTGGCAGGGCTAAAATGGAGGCCAGAGATGGACTCACGGACCCGACAAGTAAGTGCCGCTAGCAGCTGGGCAGAGGGAAAATGCCGACCCTAACACCGATGGGGCTGATGTGCCACGTGGTGGGGGGAACACAGCAGAAAAGAAGAGAATTAGAAGCTGAGGTATCAGCAGCCCTGAACCCAGGGTCCACAGGAATTACAACACTTACCTCCAGAAAAAAGAGTTTCCTTGAAAACTTATAATCGAATGCCATCTAACTGTGACAGCCACCCAGACAGCATGAAGTCTTATTAAGGACAGAAAGGACGGAAGCACTTGGTCCTACCCTTGCTCTGTGCCAGAGTCTTGGCTGGAAACGTCAGGGACAATCTGATCCACAGGACCTGACATTCAGATGTTACCATGGCCAGAGACAGGGTCCTCAACACGGGTCATTGTGAAGGTGAAGGATTTAAATGTGACAGAACTCAACGACGTGCAAGAAGACCTACCCATAGTTCATCTTGCACTGAGACATAGAGCAAGTGGTGTGTGGTGGTTTCTGAGACAGATATTCAGCTTCTTAAGGAATGTCATCAGGAACGAATTGATGACAATCATTACTGGGCTTAACCCATTAGGTTCTAATGGGGACCAGATTCTTCCCAAGTGAGCGAAAGGTAATTCCACATTGCCCTGAATTCAAAATGTGTTCTGGTGTAAAGGTTCCTGTTATAAAAGTTCATCTGCTGATTCACTTTTACCAAAGGATAATTTTTAATTTTTTAAGGATGACACTATTATCACTTGACTTTTATGGACAACTATGCTCCAATCCAAAATGTTCTTTGAATAGCGGTTGTGATTGATGCGTCTCAGAGGTTCACTGTGAACCCTCTCTGAGATAGAAAAGCCTCAGTCAACTGGCAGGAATCATGTCACAAGGGGCCATCAGACTGACAAGAGGGCCTGGCTTATTGCTCTTCAGAAAGAGAGAGAGAGAGAGAGAGAGAGGAGAGAGGAGAGAGAGAGAGGAGAGAGAGGTGCAGGGGGTGAGGGCCACTGAAAGTTAGTGAGCAGGGAATAAGTAAGTCAGTAACCAGAACTTTGGTGGCAAAGAAATCTGATCCAAGGAACCTATGGGAATATTGTCTTATACCTCTCTCTCTGGAGAGTTGGACCTATTCGTCTTCCAGAGCGTGGATCATCCCCTGTAGTGAAATGCTAGTGGTATCCATAAAGAGAAGATTCTCCAATTCCTCAACCTGAAAGTTCGTATGGATGAAGAGTGATGGCTGTCATGAGTGCGGAGCTGCTTAGCGGTGAAAATGGAGTTGGTTTGAATTTTAATAAAAAGAAACCATACCACATAGGATCAAATTCTGCCCTTTATTCTCTTGGAAATTTATGCTTTCTAAGTTGAATCCCCCCTTTTTTCTTTTCTTTCTTTTTTTGTCTTTTGAGACAGGGTTTCACTATGCAGTTCAGGCTGGTCTTGAGCTCACTTTTGAAGCCCAGGCTGGTCTCGAACTCTCACCGATCCTCCTGCCTCAGCCTCCCAAGTGCTGGGATTACAGGTGTGTGCCACCATGCCCAGCTAAGCTGAATCCAATACAGTTCTTTAGCCTCCAGGAATCTGCGCTTTCACATTCCTAGAAACTGTTCACGTATAGCTGGCCCAGGGGTAGAGAAACGGAGGAGGCGAGCCAAACGCAAAGCTGAGTTCTCCTGTTGTGGGAGACCAGATGACTTTTTCTTTGCAAAGATAAACTTGGTGGCCAATGAAAGAACTTTTTCCTTAGGACTGTGAGGCTGGAACAGAGGTGGCAGAAGTGGTAAATCGGTGACACCTTTCTAGCAAACCTGGGGAACACACATTGCCTCTCAGAGGAAGATGATCTGGGGGAGCAGGTTAAAGAGGATGAAAGCATCTTGGGTAAGTAAGTTGAGCCCCGCGATGAGAAGGGACGGGAACGTTGGATGGATGTGGCAGCTCCACTGGTATACGATGACGACTGGTTTCCCCATCAATCTGTTTTTGTCGCTATCGCTGAGTACCTGAGATTGGGTATCTTATAAAGAAGAGAAATGTGTTTCTTATAGGTCGGGAGGCAGGGAATTCTGAGAACATGACATGAGTGTGTTGTAAGGACCTTCTTGCTAAACTAGAACATAGCAAAGGCATTATACGGACAGAAGGGACAACGTCATAGCTTAGCTTTCCTTTTCTCTTCTTAGAAAGCCACTGAGGTCACTAGGAAAGCCCCAGTCTAATACCTTATCAAATCTTAACGACCTCCCCTAGATACCACCTCCAAATCATGAACAAATGACTTTGGACATTAAATATCCAATGTATGTAGTTTTAGGAGATACAGCCCATTGATAGCATCACTACTAAGTCTTTGTCAGTGACAAAGTACACCACCAGGGATCCAGCTAATTAGGGCTTGGCAAAGGCGCAAGATGATTTTTTTATTTTCTCAATATTTTTGGAGGGGGATAGCTGGGGTACCTGATAAGTGATCATCCTGACTCTGTCACTAAAATGTAGAGAATGGGCTGGAACTAGTTGTGTAAGGGGACAGGTGCCAAGAGCAGGTTTTAACTCTAAAATATGCCTGAAAGAAGTCCCACCTTCAAAAGCTCCAAAGCAAAGAAGTCCACATTGCTTTCAGATCTTCAGAGGAAGACAGTTTAGTGAAAGGAGGGGTGACTCCTCATGATAAATAGATTCATGAGAGCCGCATTGGTCATTTTAAAGAATCCAGAGAGTGAAGACCAGCAGTGAGTTGTAAACTTGAGATCCTAGTGCATGCTTGGCTCTGGAGTTCAGGCAGCTAAGAATCACAAAAGGAGACAGGGACACCAGGTAAGGGCATAGCTTGCTTCAGGTGAGGACTGGGAGCATCTGTGTTGTGGCCTCGGCTGGAAACATGCAGGAGATGGGAAGAACGTTTCCAAGTTCAACTGGCCCGGCTTCGTGATGAATGAATGTGAGCATTTTTGGGAAAAGGAGACAAAGGTCTTGCCATCAATGGAGCCAGGGAAATGACCAGTTACATTTGAAAATCTTAGCAGAGGAGAAGGTTTGTAGGAAAGGGGGCTGCCCACATGAGGTAAGCTGAGCGGGCTGATCCTGAGGGCGGCAAGAAGTGAGAGATCTGAAGCTCTGGTAAGACATCAAGGTCAGCAAATTGGATTCTGGAGACATGAACTGACAGGTCATTAGGAACGGAAGTAGTCACATTGGCTAAAGGACACTGAAGTGTGCTGGGCACATGCACTGCACTCAGGGGTTCGAGGCTCTGGTGTTCACCTTTCCACAGCTCAGCAAGGTAGTGACTCAGTAGCTCTGAGTCAGCTCAGCGGGACAGCCTGAAGCCAGCGGCTGAGCCCCAGAGTCGTCCTCCACGTCCCAACATGCTCCTTCTTCAGGCAGAAGCTCCCACTGCTACACCGTTGACCACGTGTTTCCTGTTGCTTCCCAACTCTCCTGTGAATGTGTAGTGTAACACATTCGGACCAAGCTATAGGAGCTCCAGCTACTGTGCTTCCGTGGGTGTCTGCTCATATCTAGTGCAGAAAGCATCGCTGGGGCTTAGCATCGGGGCCGTATGCACCCGGTCACTTCTTTCTCTTAAGTTTTCCTCCCATAGGTACTTTTAATTTACCTTCTCATTGTATGACACTGGCTCTGTGTGTGTGTGTGTGTGTGTGTGTGTGTGTGTGTGTGTGTGTTCCTTTAGGCTGGCATCTATCTGTAGTTGAATTAAAGGGAATGGACGCAGGCCACTGAAATGACTTAAAAGACAAGGTCCTGGCTGAGGTACCCGGGAGCCTCTCTGGGAGTTAGCCTTTCTGGGAGTTAGCCTGAAAGATTAAGAGCATGAAATTTATTCCAACTGGAAATCATAGCAGGATTTTATGCAAGGGAATGACATGGTTTTCAGATTTCTTTTGGAGCCCTGGTATCCCATTGTATAATAAAAATGACATCCACACCTTCCACAACTACCTCTGACCGGAGACTATCATAAAGTGCACCTGCTATGCATTGAATCTGGAATGACCCAGAGGTCCACATGTTCAAGTCTTGGTACCCTGGGAGGTGCTACTGGGAGCTGCGGAGGTCCTTAGGTCATGAAGACTCTTGAAGGAGACCACGGGATGCCAGCTGCTTGCTCTTCTTTGAGTTTGCTTTCTGGCTATGAGGCAAATGTTTGTGCTCTGTCTTGCTCTCAGAGCGTGGTGTTCTTTCTCACCTCAATCTGGCCCACGGGTCATAGACTGGGCCCCCATGGTTGCAAGCCAGAGCAAATCTTTTCTCTTTATAAGGTGACTGTCTCGGTCATTTGCATAGTGGTGGAAAACTGATTAATACAGATCCCCGAACTCGCTGCTCTGAACTTGTCTTGGCATGCCTGTAATCCCAGTGCTTGGGAGGTTGAAAACAGGAGGATCGCTATGAGTCCAATCCACGTAGTGAGACCCTGAACACCCTGTAGACCCTGCCCTAAATACGGAAAAAGAAAAAGGTTGCTGCACTGATACTATTTTAATGTGACCCTGAGACAAGGTGCAGTGATCTCATTCAGCACTTCAAAATTTTATAAACAATCAGTAACTCAAGACTTTATTAAAATTCTGTGTATTCTGTTTTGTAAATGTCAAATATTGTATGGTAAATAATTATCGAGTGTTTATTCCATGTGGGAATTGCACTGAGTTTATTATAAGCAATAACTTATTCAATGTTTACAACAATTCCCCAAGCTGGAGTCTGTGATTGTTCCCATTTTAGTTGAGGTTTAATTTTTTGTTTTTGGTGCTGAGGACCCAACCCAGGTGTTCACGCTTGCTAGGCAAGCATTTACCACTGAATCAAATCCCTAGTGTCTGTGTAGTCCCATTTTAAAGGTAGTGAAAGGAGGTGGAGGAAGAACAAATAACTTTCCCAAGGTTGTTCAGCTCATTTGTGGCTAGCAATGAAGGCAACTTGGCTCTCGGACACACGGTTCGCTATGAGTAAAGAAACGTATGCATCTGTGGAGTCTGCAAGTCCATGGCTCGCTCCTGGGAGTTCAGAGAGCCTTCTTCACCGCTACAGGGGACCATGGCTTTAATTTTGCTCTCAAACTTGTTGCTTGTTTGGGTACCAGTTTAGCACCCCTCTTGCTTTCTGTATTCTGGAGTCCTGCCTGAGGCACCTGCTCCTCCGGAAACACAGTCATCCCAGGAATTACCCGCTTCATCCATGAAGGAACAGATCCAGGGCGCAAATTTCCATTAATAGAGCAAAGCCCAAACACACACAGCAGTCAGCTACTTCTTCTGTCGTGTACGTGGCTCGGTGGATATGTGGAAATTTCCTGGTTTCCTCCAGTTCATTTTGAAATTCTGTTTTCTTTTGGAACTTTTTTTTTGTTTATTTAGTCAGTGTGCCTCTTGCAGTTTTTTTCTGGACTGTCCGTTGGCACTTTGCATTTTTGCAACGGTGCGCTCAATTTGCACATAGTAGGCCCGCACAGGGTGCATCAAGTGCACTAATCTGTACAGGAGTGATTTTCAGGTAGTTCAGTCTTATTTCCTAGCCTCCAGGTCTCTATCTGCACATGCCTCTCTCAAAGTAGCTTTAATTTTTTTAAGCTGTCCAACATCTTTAAAAACAGGTCACATACTTTGGTGGTAACTTAATATATCCACCTAAATTCTTCTATTAATTAACTTAGTGATTTAACAACAGTGGACTTTATTGTCATTTTATAGTGCTTTTCTAATACTTCATTTTTATTCTCATCTTATTTCCCCACTCTAATATGAAATAATTTTTATTACCTTCCATATAGTACTTCTTATCCCTCATAATCAATATTAATTTCACTCTAAGATCATATTTTGAGATGTTTGCTTGGTTCAGGTTTGAAGATCAAGAGGTAGTTTGTAGAATCTCTGTTTTCAAAGGAAATTTCTTATTAAGATAATTATCTGCCAGGCTGCCAGGGTAATTTCCATCCCATTGCTTCAGAACTTGTGTTTTGGCTTCAAGGTGACATGGGCATTGTGTGAGAGTGAGAGCCACGACTTGGAAAGCCAGCGGAGAGGCTGGAAAGAGAACACAGGGCAGGCTGTGTTCACCCTGTCGCCCTGGGTTCCTGTGCAGTTGGCATGGCTGGCCTTGGCACCAAGACCCACAGCCCTTTCCTTCGTGCTCTCAGAGGCGTTTGCCATGCTGTGTGGAGTGAAGGTTTTAGGAATGAAGCCATCCCTGGCCGGACGCCAACCGGAGAGGGTTAGGGGACCACTGGTGGCTGGAGACTCAAGGCAGCACTGAGAATTGCAGGGTTTGGAAAATTGTGCTCTGGGTATTGGAGGCAGTTTGGCTCCATTTCCCAAGTACTTTATGAATTCAAGACACCTCATTCATCACAAAACTTAAAATGGTTTCAGGATAATTTTTTTTTTACTAAGACAAATAATAGGATTAACTTATCATTTAAAAGCTAAGACTTTCCTATATAATTGCAGAGCAGGAGAGAAATAAGAAATTCCATATTTTCTGGAAATTGGCATTTCTGAAAATTCAGAATGAGATTTTTTTCCTGTACTTTCCTTTCTTCTGGTCAGAAGAATGTTAATAATTGAGCAATTATGCAAAGGTTCGTGGGGAAAATGCAGAAGAGGGAGAAAGCATTTTAAGGAGGGAAAGTAAATAACTGCACTGCTTATTTAACAAGCTGGCCTTCTTATTCATCAGTAGATCCATGAGATGATGGAACCGGGGCCAAGTAGCTTTTAGAGAATAGGAATGTGTGCTCGTCTGTTTTCTTCATGCTTACATGACATGATGGGCTTTTAAACTTCCTGCTCTGTCCTAAATTGCTAAAGGAAAGCAGTTGTAGACGCGCTTCTCTCTCTCTACTTCTCTCCTGTGTCTTACTTTGACATTTTCTCCACTTCCTTTCTCCCCTGAGTGATACTCTCTCCAAATTCCTCCCTCTCATATTTCATAGGAGACACACAGATTTATAGATAAAAAATGCATTATTTTTAAAGCTTTAATTTTTTTGGTAGGCTTGCACATTGGAAACTCAGACTTAGAGCACTAGGTTTCTATTAAGCATGTTTCAGTTTTTCACTGCTATTCAAGTCCTCATATGTTTTCATGTCCATTATTTTAATTACATCCTTAAAAGCACCCTGGGTGGGAGCCAGACAGCGTTCTTCCTAGTTCTGTAGACCAGGAAACTCAGAGGGGAGTCTCCTGTTCAGATGTCCTTTCCTCACCAAGGGGAGACCTCAAACCCAGAGGCAACACTTGCCATTCCAAGCCCGCTGCTCCTCTGCCCTTCTCGGCGCCCACCCCCAGTACCACCTGTCTCTCACCTTCTCTCCTGCCAGTCTGCGCTTTGTTTTCCACATAGAAGCCCGGGTAATCTTTTCAAAATACAGGCTGCCATCCGAGGCATGGAAGGCTTCCCGTTGCTCTGGCAATGGACAGCAGCGGATCTAACCTGCTTTGGGGGCCTGTGTGTGATTGCTGTAGGCACCTAGGCTAGAAACATTATAAGTCAGACCCAGTCTGTTGGCCTCAGTATGGAAGACAAGATGACCTCGTAACTTTGGGAGACACAGATACTCCTGCCTTGGGCCAGGCTTCAAGACAAAGGAGTGAACGAATGCAGCCACATAGCTCCCTAGAGATGGGCATTCGGGGACTGATTCTGAATAGGTGTCAGTCACCTTGAAGAAGCCAAAAGAGCCGCTGACCCAATCCCTACAGGAAAAACCCCTGCTCCTTATTCCCGCCCTCTTGCCATATGGCTCACTTTCCCATTTGATCCTGATTTACTTGTATTTGTAGTCTGATAGGCTGACCACACTTCTGTCCCACCTCATAAGCAAGTTCACCTTACCGCATGGATTTGCTCTGTAAAATTCCCTAGAAACTGCAGATTCCTGAGCAACCCGCTCAGGTTTCCCTTCTGTCCTTCTCTCCAGTGAGAGCTTTCTTTTCCCCAGGAAATATATTCTGGTCTTAACCTGCATTGTTCCTAACATTAATTCTTCAGGTTTAGAGACTACACCTCACCACAGGTATCCTTCAGGTTGGGAGTTTCACTCCCTTATACCAGGTTGAATTCCCTGCAGACCTCCCCGGTGTCATTCTGCCTCGTGTTTCACCTCTCTCCAGGACAGGCACACTGCTGCCTGCCGAGCCTCTTAGTTCGCTCTGCTTCAGCTCTTTGTCCCCGGGCTTTTGTTGCTTATACATGTCTTGATCTCCACTCTCTTACTCCTTTAGATATTGGCTGAGGATTGATTCTTTGGGACACCTGGATACCTCTCCTTCTCCTCCTGGCCATCCCTGTCCCTGTCAGGGTCTTGCAGATGGTAGATGTTTTGCCATCAAAATTACACACATGCTTGTTTCCCTAAAAGGCCTTAGGCTCCATGAAGGCTGTGCCCTTTTTTGTCCATGATTAAATCCCAAAGGTGCTCAGAAAATACTTATTACATTTTATGCTAGTGTGAACAGAACTAGACTGTCGAGAGGCCAAGGGAATATGAGGTTACAGTGTAAGTCATGATTGGAGATGTGGCTTTGGAGCTTGGTTGATTCAATATTTTCTTTGAGGATAAGATAGTGATACAGAGAACCTCCAAATGATACAGAGAGAAAAACTGATCTTGGGTGGATGGTCTCCAAAATGATATAGGGGAAAAATGACCTCCCAACCTGAAAAGTACCTGGAATGAATTTGTGTTCTCTAAAATCGAAGAATAAATTTTGGGAACAAATGGAGGTTATGAGCAGAACATATTAGGGGAAAGAAAGCTCCTCTCTGAGAGAGGGACAGGAGGGGGAGTCCCAAGTTGTTAGTCCCCTGTAAGCTATCTCTTCCAAGGGCTTTTATAGAGTAAAACCATGTGGTAAGGCAAGTCTCAGGTGGTGGAGAACATGGGAACTCGCTTAGGTGGGACAAAACTATGGCCAACCCATGAAATTACAAGCACCATTTGTCAGGTAAAGCTGATTAAATCCAATAGCAAATGGGGAAGCGAGTCATGTAGCACGTGGGCATCAATATGGAACAGGGCCTCTTCCTGTTGGGGGTAGGGCTGCTAACTCATTTAGGCTCTTTTAAAGTGAGTGATACCTGTTTAAAGTATCAGCCCCTGATGTACATTCCTAGGGAAGAAGTATGTGGCTACATTTATTTTCTTTTGTCTTGATGTCTGGCCCATAGCAGAGGTCTGTTTCTCTTACCAAGTTGTAAAGTCACCTTGTCTTCTATACTGTCTCCTTGAGGTCCTGGCCCTGGTCTGACTTCCTATAATATTTCTACCCTATTTGGCTGCCTACAACAACAGAACCTAACTGTAAAGTGGGAAGATGGAGGGCGGCTGGAGGTAACCTCAACAACTGTGATAAACCATGAACAAGCAGTAGAACGCAAGTCTCCAAGAACAGTGAGCAGCGCTTGCTTTGTTGAAGCCTTTCCTGACCAGCTCAGGACTGAGGAGTGCGTCTCGTTCCTTTTCTCTTACCATCGTGCATAGTCCTGTTTAAATGCTTGTCTCCCCAGCTCACACGCTTCCTTCCCTCTGTCTGCAAGAGCCACACTGTATTCCTAACTCCCTGTTCACCTCCACACGTGGTTTCTAACATGGTAAGAACTTAACTAATGTTTAGTAGGTAAATGAATTGGTGCATATTAAGAAAAGCCACATCAGACCTGTCTGCTATGAGGAAGGTTGGTGAGTCGTTGGCTGAACTGAAAGAACACTGGCAATCGTAAGCCTTTGATTATCTTCTCTACCGATAATACAATGGTTTCAGATGGCTCTAAGAATCTCACTACTTTTTATGTTTAGCATCTCAGATTCATTTAACTCTTCCGTGAAGGACTTGTGGTACAGTAAAAAACTGGTGGTCTCTTTTGTCAGGTTAATTTTATCTCTAGTTCTTATAAGTCTGTTCCTATAGGCTTAGGTCTGTGACCTCAAGTGAAGCAGGTGGACTTCAGACTTCTCATCATGGGAAAGAAATAATATCTTCTCAAGCTTGTCACAACGTTTGTGAGACAGATCCACATTTCCTTACCCTGTGAGTTCTTCCCTTCCTGCTCCACCCAGCCCTAACCTACTGAGGAAAATCTTGTTTCTGTCTGAAGTCTGCATGGCTCTCCTTCCTCTTCATCTTAATGAGAAGTCAGCCTTTGACAGCCAGTGCCGCAGTTTTTGTGATGTAGAATCAAGGGAATGAGCAAAGACAGATGACTAGAGAGGTGGGAGGTAGCAGGGAAAAGAACAAAGACCACAGCCAAGGCAGGGGCTTGGGGGAGTCTGAGCAGCGCTCTAAGGTGGCTTGGGGGCAGAAGAGAGCTCAAGTCACGAGTCCAGTTCGTCTGTTTTTAGGAAATGTTGCACTGTCTGTGAATTAGATTCCAATGTATGCAGTTTAAAAGAGTGAAAGTTGCAATCCCTTTAATGCGTATGAACTGTGATTTCTCAAGTGACTCAGTCCCAAATCAGTAGGCAAAGCACCACCTTTTAGTGTATGTACAGTCACGTGTCTCCCCCTGAGTTTTCAGTCATTTCAGGCTGCTTGTGTAATGAGGGTTCCATCGATTATAATGGAGCTGGAAAATTCTTGTTAGCAAGTGACATCATTGTTAAAAGCAACATCTTAGTACAACATATTACTCTAACAGTTGTGGGGATTCCAGATTAAATAAGCTCAAAATCCAGCAGAAATGAGTGCGTGCAGAAGACAGCATTCATAATAATCCTATTAATGGTTTATGTGCTTGCTATAGTTTTCATCCCGAGTAGTTTACAGTGTCCCTTTACTTATAAAAAGGAAGCTCACTATTGAACAGTATTTCGTGAGGGTAGCTGTAGCTCCAGAAAGTATTTCTCATCTTTGCTGCTGACTGCAGCAGGGACCACAGCGAGTGAGGGGCCTGGATTGCCCAGATCTGCATGTGCACACTGCAGGATGCTCGAGCCCTGATGAAATCGCCAGCCCAGGCTACCAGAATGTGTCCCTGTTGATAAGCAGAGCATGACTGTACCGAAAGCTATGCAGAGACCCCAGCACTGCTTGGAGCAGGGAGCCCTGGGTGAATCGTGGACTGCCTCCCAGCCCACACCCAGGGGTCTTGCTGACTGGTGTAGTGAGTTAGGTCAGACAGTGACATAGCTAAGACGGAAGTCACTGATAGAGATCACACCTAAAGCACCATGGGCTTCAACTATTCTAGTATTTCTAGGGAAAATGGTGTTCTGGGCTTGAATTATTTAGATAATTGATCAGAACTTGCACTTGCCTTTCCCTGAAGTCAGAGGCTTGTTGCAAAGTTGGTTGTGTGGACGATTTTCCTTTTCAGTTGTTTCTCACAAATTGTGAATGAGACCTAATGTGGCCTCAGCTGCCAATCATAAGTGAGATCTTTGGATCCCTTTGATTAGATGAGGGTCGGCAGGCGGGTTAGCCTCCAGAGGCCACAGCTGGGGATGATTCAGATTGCCAGCGAGGTGCAGCCCTTTCAGTCGACATTGGCACGTTCCGATTCTCTGGAAGATAGAAGCTCTGAATGACAGTGGAGAAAAAGACGCAAATGAGAAATAAATAAAATATAAGACAAAGGAGATTCAAACATCAAAGGAAACAATTGCTTCGGAAGGCAAAGAGACCTTTCTGGAGCTTTGGTCCTCCTGGTGGCTTTGGTGGCTTCCCGGGGCTGTGGTCCCTTTTCACGCTCCTGTCTGTCTTCTGGGGAAATGGAGGGAAACGCTCTCACTGATTTTGTCAAGTGAAAGTTGCTTAATATGATAATCAGTCCCTTCTGAGGAGGTTGTGTAGAGAAGCTGAGGCCAAGAGCAATGATTATACAGTCCCTAATTGTCTCTGGTGTTAGCTCAGACCATGAAAGATGAAGGCAGGCAGGGGAACACCCAAAGAGAAACTTTTAGTCGCTCACCATGGGACATGCTGGGCTTCTCAAGCCCAGTGTAGCAAAGCTGGTGAGGGCAAACTGCGCAAGTGCTGGCTTTTCACTCTGACATGCATCCAGACTGGTTTTGATCTTTGCTTTTGTTTTTAACATCCACGGCTTGATTCTGCCAGAAGACTTGGCCAATTTCTGGGGAGACTGTGCTGAATTCTAATCTGCCTGTTTCCTCCTATTTGTGAAGATGCCCACATGGAAGGGCATGAGGGCAGCCTCCGGAGAGAAGTGGCCCAGACCTGGAAGTATGTCTCTGGTAACAATGCCAGCTGCTGCTTCATTCTTTAGCACAGTGAGATTAATCCTGTACCTTCAAATGTATTCGGGGTGATACTCTTAAGGGGAAGCATTGCTGAGGACCCCTAATGTCTTCTCCCCATTCAATCACAATCTCTTTTGCCCTCTATCTTGGAGGGAAAAATGACTTTGTAAAGATGTGAGCCCTGGAGTCCAATAGCTTTCTCAGTTATGCATTGGCTGCTCACCATTGGGAGAGAGAGACAATGACTCCCTACTTGTTGGAGTAGTTGGGGGGAATATGGACTTGAGGACTGGTCGGCATGCGCACACACAGATGGAAATACGAGAGGAGGGAGGGAAAGAGAGACAGGTAGACACAGACATTAGGTCAGTGCTAGGCCCATGTAGGCACTGGCGTAAGGTCACAGTGCCCAGGCCCCTGGGAGCTGGAGAGTCAACACCAAGACAGCCTGTCCTGTACTCAAGGACTGAGAGTCGCCATGCATGAGGAATAGTTTGAGAACATACCATTATTCTTAATCTCTTGCACGTTAGGATTAAAGACTGCATCTTTTAGCAGTACTAAGAACTAAACCTAGAGTCTTGGACTGAGCTATATCCCTGGGCCTATCCTAGGCTTCATTTTGAGATAGGGTATCCTTAAGTTGATCAGCCATGTCTGAAGAGTGTCACATATCACAGGGAGAGGTAGCATTGGACACGCTCATGCTATCTGCCTAACATTGCTGCTTTCTTGTGCCTCTGGGCTGGTTCGCATCACTAACGAAGAAGGAAACAAACACATGGGCTTGCAGGGAGCATTGCTTGTGGGTGCCACTGTGCCAGAAGCAGGGTTATTCAGAATGTTCTGCGGGTGAGAAATGAAGGTTGTAGCTGAGCCCTGGACTTCCTCATTCCTAGAGGCCTACAGGAAACACCTTAGGCCTGCAGACCCTGGACTCTGTCACCATAATGACTCCATAGTGTCACCTGTTTTTAAAAATGTGCAGTCTTCCTCGAGGGCTGTTTAATGTATAAATCCCAGGGATCTTCAGCAGAATTTAATGACAGCATATGTTTCACGATGGGAAAGGGGGTGCAGTCCTTCTCTCTGCTGCATAAATCAGCTGTTTGGAAATGGTGCTGCGCATGTAGAGCTTGAAGCCTTGTTAAAACACTGATCCTGAGGAGAGCACCAAGAACCGAGAGGTCTGCACTTCCGGTGTCCCTAACTGCTGCAAGCATTGCCTGCGCTTGGGCTTCACTGCGAGTGACAAAGCCGTGAGCACAGGGCTCCGGGAGCTACCCATGACCTGCACCGAGAGAGTGCCCTACCTCTGTCTGAGTTTCTTCTCAGGGACGTCACTTAGCCCCTGCCGCTTCAGTGGGGAATCCCCTGCTTGACCTGATCGTACAGATAGCTGAGTTAGGTAGGAAATAGTAAAGGCAGTGAGCTGGGGCTGGGCCCTCTAGGGAGTCAGGACAAAGAGGAAAACTCATTCCAGCTGTGGCTGCAGGAGCCTCTGTCGCACGCCAAGCAGTAAGATAAAGATAGAACGGCCAGGACTCAGAGAAGTGGAAAACATGGTCTAATGACATCTGTCACCTGGGTGGGTGACCAAGACCCTCAGACTCGTCCCTTCCTGGAAAGTTCTTTGTTTTTCCCATGTGAACTTGCAGACTGACTTACTCCATGCTGTATCCACATTACCTAAGTGGCTATACTTGTAGTCTCATTGATTGGTCACAACTCTAATCCATGTTGTACCTGCATGGTTTTGCTTTATAAAGCTTTCCTCGGGAAATGGGGTCCTGTGCTTCTCAGGAGCTCTGTCTTTCCCTCTCACATATTTCTTACTCTAAACCTCTGCTGTGCCTTAGAATTCATGCGCTGATTTTGGGGAGCATGAGATTAGCATTTCAGACACCTGGCAGGTTGCAAGTTATAACATTTCCTGAATGTCATATTTGGAGGTCTTATACCATTTCTCGTATCAGTAAAATCTCCCTGCCTCCTGGGGCTGCATCTTACAGAAAGATGCAAGCAGAGTGCCTCTGTGGAGGTGCCCGTCTGGATCTCAGCAGGTGAGAGATTGCATGACTGTCTGGGATTTAGCAGGGAGAATGCTCTTCCTGATGGTTGCTGCTCTTTCCATGTTTGAACAAAGATGATTAAGGGCCCCTGCGCCTCCAGCTAAGTGTCCATGATTGGCTGGCAGGCTTGCAAACACCCGCTCTTCCAGAGGTCGGTAAACACTGGGGAAACATTTTTCATGTTGAGCAGGACTACATAAATTGCCCAGCATCTGGAACAAATTGCTGTCTGAATACCTGGGCTGCCAAGGAACAGGCAAGAGGAGGCTGTTTTATCAGGAAAATAAACAGGGCCTCCGGACTTGAGGCCAGGCAGCTGTACAACCCTGGGATTCTGGGAGGGCCCCAGTTTTAGTACTCTAGTAGAGGATATAGTCCACTCACTAGCAAACTAGGGAGCAGGAATTTGAGACAGTGAGGACTGTGGACTCTGAAAAGGGAAGAAGACTTTAGTCCGCATTCTGTAGTGCAGTCAAGCACTGCCCAGTGACGGGAGATGTTCCAAGCAATTGTCATTAAATTTGCTGGCCATTCTGTGCATGTCCTGGAGTGCACTGACACAAGCTTAGCTGGTAGAGACCACCACACAGCACTGCTATTATTATCTGTAGGGAACACCGTCACATATACAGCACACTGTTGCGAAGACATTACAAGATGGCACATGAATGGCACTGTGGCTCTCAGTCCAGACCACACGTAGTCGCAGCTTACAGCTGTCCTATGTCAAGTGGCTCTGTGCGCAGGGGCAGTGCCTTAGTGTGGGGCATTAGTCCACTCATCATAAGGGCCAAACTTGGTGGAGGTAAGTCCTGTTTTAGCCCTGTTTGGTGAAAAAAATTGTGGCCTAAAGGGATCAAGTAAGTTGCCCAAGATTTTGCCCCTGGTAAGCAGAGCCCACGATATCTAAGGAGACTTAGCAACTTCTTGTGAACGTAGCTCTCCGCAGAGGGTGGAGCCCGTGGGGCCTGCCAGCCTCCCCTGCTGGCCGTCTGGCTGGGTCTGTGGCGCCGACTCTGGCAGCTCCTCCTGCCCTCCCCCAGGCCTCGTTCTTGTGCTCCCTTTTCCCTTTGGTAACACTCCTTCCTCATGAGACAGTGGTGTCCCTCTTCTGTTGACTCTCATGCGTATTCTCTGGAATGAGGATGGTGACATTTGGCGAGGCTGGCCATGCCAGCCTATGCTGCTGCAGCACTGAGAGAGGGCCGGCTCCCGTGGGCCTCTGGACTTGTCCATTTCCTGGCAAGGGACATCTTTGAAAGATGATGTAAACAACACGCCAACTAGCCAAACCTTATTCCGAAGTTAATGACACAGAACGCTGGCCTGCTGCTGTGTCGAGTCAACAATCCATGAGAAATTGAACACACAACCTGCCGGCAGTTACCATGCATGTTCTCCAAAGTTAAAAACGCCTATGCGTCCCCAAAGGACCGCTCCTTCTCCTGAAGTTTCCCAACTTCGCTCCAGTATTTCCTCTCTTCCCATCTCTGCAGCAATTTGTTCCTAGTGATTTCTTAGCCATCTAGGCTTATACTGTTCTCCCTGGGGTAGGCAGAATCCATGGCCTTCCACGGTCATATTCACTTCCTAATCACTGAAATCTTTGACTATTACTTTATAGGGCAAAAGAGTAAGTATCACCTTACCTGACAGAGGATCATTGCAGTAATATTTTTGAAAGGAAGAACTTGTCTTGGCTTATCCAAATGGGCCCTAAATCCAACCACGGGTGACCTTCTGGAGAAAGCTGATGGAGCTCTGAGACTGAGACAGAGAAGGCACAGGCAGAGACAGACACCGGCATGCTGTGGCCACGTCCCACAGGAGGCCGTGGTGGTCAGAATGAGGGGAGTAAAGATTGGGCTTCCCCCAAGAGCCCACGGATGGAGCCTGGCTCTGTAATAACTTGATTTTGGACTTCTGGGTTCTACAGTCCTCAATAATCTATTTCTTCTTAAAAACCATCAAGTTAATGGAAACTTATTACTTCAGTCCCAGGAAATCATTGTATACGTCATCACCCCTAAACATCGTCTCCCTTCAGCAGTGGTGGCATTTCTTTCTGGCCTTTCTTTTCCAATGTAGTAGTTTATAACCGTTTTCTCCTCACTGGCTGCAGTTGGCTGACATCACTCTGACTCATGACCAGGGGATGTGTATCCGACATCCTCTCTGACAGGCTCCATCCTGTTATGTGACTGCTCCTTCCTCTTGGACGTCCTTCCTCTGCCGGGCTTCTCCTGTTTTCAGAGCTCCCTTCTGACCACCGTCCCCTTGGTCTGTACCTACTGCTTCCGGGGGCTTAGCTGGGAGTCTCAGTGCTACCTTGGAGGACACTGCTGGCACCTGCCCTCAATAATTACTACTCCTTTCGCCCATCTCCCTCGGTCTATGTGGACTCTTTCTCCTTTGGGGTGTTAGAGTCGAAGGCAGCAGTCGTGGGCCGCTGCTAGCCCAGGATGCTTACTGCATGCAAAGCTGATGGAGGGACTGGCTCAGCAGGGCTCCTTGGCAAGAGATTTACAAGCACAACCCCATCAGCTGCAGCTGTCCTGGATTTCTGGTCATCCTTTCCCTGAGCTGTGGAGAGCAGATAGAGTAGGTACGAGAAACGGGGTCTTCCCCCGTGGCTGGTTAGTCCTATTTCACTCAGCCTCTCTATTCTGCTACTCCACCAGGTAGGTCTTTCCTGGGCTCATTCGACAACTTCTGCAAAGCATGGGAGCCTCTCATGGGGAGTAGCCCAGTCTCTGTCCCTGGCTTGTGGGACCCAGTGTCACAGTAACTGTTGGCTCCCCCCGTTGCTGCCAGAAGAAAGAGGATGGGGAGTGTGTCCAGGGGATGCCCCACCAGGGACCAGCCGGCAATGGCCACTGGTGCCCCCGCTGCTGAGGCAGGCAGCTGGGGAGGCTGAGGCTGAAGCACTGGGTGGAGGAGAGCTCTGGTCTCCTGCCAGCGCTCCCGGGAGCTGCGAATCAGAATCAGTCCTACATTCATACACGCTCAAGGTGGAACGCAGGCGTGCACTGCAGTTAGCAGTGGCTGGGATCGCTTCCAGGGACACAAGGATGACACCCAGTCCTGTGCCTCTGACTGATGTGACTGCTGCATTTTGGCTTCGTATTGCTGCTGCCTCCATGCTGCATCGACTCTTCAGAGCCAGGCTCCGAGGCAGACTCCTGACTTTTCTGCCTGGGCTTTGAGTTTTCCTACTCAGTTATTTGTTGGGAGTCTCACACTCTCACGACTGCACCTAGGCCATGAGTCTTGGTTCCCACCTGCCCACGCAGCCTCATCCTCAGCTTGGAAAATCATCTAGGTGGCTTCTTAAGTCTAAAGTCCCTTAGGGCTGGCGAGATAGCTCAGCAGACTAAGCGCCTGCTTTGGTAAGTGCAGGGACCAGGGTTGGGTCCCAGGTCCCTCATGCTGTGCTGGTCTTGCCCCCAGGGCCAGCTGAGGCAACTGAGTCTGGGCGAGGTAGCACATGCCTGTAATCCCAGCTCTGGAGAGGTTGAGAACAGCAGGATCACTATGAGTCTGAGCTGTGTGCTGAGACCATGTACCAAATACATAAACAGAAAACAAAGAAATCTAGAGTCCCTTCCTGGGCCTTAGTCCTATAGTTCTTTTGGCTCGATGGCCGAGGGCATGTCTGTCTCCTTCCATACATTCTGTTCTGTAAAGCTGCAGTGTTCATAGTGCCTTCTGATAGAAATGTTGGGAAAATAAGTATGGAATTCTTTCAAGGGCTCCCAATATTTGACTCTTCATAAGCACTCAATATATAATGGCCATGCTAATATTAGTTAACGGCTTCAACACACTCTACATCTAAAATTACTTACTCCCTTATTGACAACTGATTGGGCTTTCTGTCTTATTTTGTTGCATTTAACTCTACTTTTCCCTGAGCTGCCAGAGTGATGGATGATTTAACACAAAAAAAATCTAATCATATTCCTCCTTAAGTGTCTCCTCACTGCGTGATAAGACAGAACCTCTTCTCTCTTCCCCTCTCCTTCCTTCCTCTCTTTCCTTCCCTCCTTCTCCTCCTCCTCTTCCTCCTCCCCCATCCTCCCTCCCCTCCTCCTTCTTTTTCTGTCTCTTTCTTTCTTTCTTTCTTTCTTTCTCCTTTCCCTCCCTCACTTCCTTCCTTCCTTCCTTCCTTCCTTGTTTCCATTATTTCTTTTTGGTATTAGGGATGTAAGCCAGGATCTCATATATGCTAGACAAGTGCTTTGCCCCTGAGCTATACCCCCAGCACAGACGCAGTCCATTAACAAGGCACATGGGCTCCTGGGACATATGGCTGCACACTCTCCTGTTCAGCCCTGCCATGTTCTGACTTCTGTTTGTGCTCTGTCTACACCAAATGTATACCCCCACGATCATGGTGGAGGTGTGTGGAGTGGGCACCTACGTCCCTACACGTTACCTCTGCAGTGTCCTCTTCTAAGACCTTTAGTCCACACTAGTCACAAGCCAACTCAAGAGTTAGACAAGGTGTCCCCTTTTCTCCTCGTCCCTTGCCCCCTGTGGACTTGGTTAGGTGCCCTGACTCAGTGCCCTGAGCACCTGACGTCACAGAGCTCAGCCAGCTAGACAGGGGGTTGTCTCCTGGCCTTGGGCATCTTGTTTTATCACTTGCCCACAGTGTGTGGCACAGAGCATAATAAATGTGCATAGAACGCTTGCCCTGCTGACATGTCCTATCCGTTTAGGGTCAAGACTTTTCTGAATGGGTTCCTAGAAGCCATAGCTCCGCACCTCTGCTGACCTGGAGAAGCCGGAGCACAAGGTTTCCATGCTGTTCCACTGAGGCTGGGCGCTGCGCATTTCTGGGGACTTCTGTTCCAGTAGAATATGGGTTAGCGGGCTTCCTGGACCTCGGCAGTGAACGCAGCCACTCGGAAGCTTTTGCTCTCTTCATCACACAGCATTTGGGGTCAATTTAGGCAGGGGGAGCCATGTGGCGACACGCTGGAATCGGAGGACAGAGCACATGGACACTGCGGTGAGACAAGGCCCAGGCGAGTGAGATAGCCGGGGAGGTGTCCCCTGAGGCATGGCTGCGGTGATCCTCACTGTGGGGACGGAGGGTAGCGTGGAGGGGTCCTGCTGGGGAGAATGCGTCTGTCCTGGGGCACACAGGAAGAGTGAGCCTTGCAGTGCAAGGAGAGCCGTGAGCTTGGGTAGGTGGGGGGCTGTGTCCCTCCGGGCAAGGTGGGCGCGGGGACTGTGCCTGCTGGGAAAGACGCTGCTCCAGAACTGGGGTGAGGCCATGCGCCCAGGAACACTGTGCCCTCAGCAGGGTGCTCCCAGATGCAGGGACAGCGGGCCTCTGCAGGCCTGAGGCGCTTCGGCAGGGGAGCGGTGGCAAGAAGCCTGTAGGACAGGAGTGTAACAGGCCGCAGGCCTAGGTGCTGGGCTTCTGCCTGGCAGAGGTGCCGATGCAGAACTCACTGGACCCCGCCGCTGCCGCCACGGCGGCTCCATCTTCTCTCCTTTGCACACAGCCTCAGCGCCAAAGCTCGGCTCAGCCTCCTCTCACAGCAGCTTTTAGGAAGAGCAAGATGCGCTTTCCCTCTGGATCTCTACGTGTCTGGATTTCAGAAGCACTGGAAGGAGCCGCCCAGAAATTAGGGCGAGACAGCGGCGAGCCAGGGGCCGTCCCTGGTGAGCTCTGCAAGGACTGGTCACGCAGGTGGTCCTCGACATCTGGGTGTCCAGGGTGCAGAGCATGGGGTCCGGAGAGCCCTGCCCCCCTCTTTCCGAGCTGCTCTGCTCCCTCACCGGGCAGCCGCAAGCCAGAGTGGCTCCAGCCTCTCCTTCCCCTCAAGCAGGGCTGCCTTGGGATTCTGCCTTGGCTTGCAGGCTTCCCAGGCCTTGTCGGCGTGGGGGATGGGCGGACACGCAGCCAGCTGCGGCCTGCAGTCCCTCCTCTGGGCCTTCGCTCTGTGGAGTCTGCATTCTTCCCTGCTTGCCCTTCCAGGTGGCTGAGGTGCGGAAGACCGCCTTTGCCTCCTTACAGGGGCAGGGCAGCCATTTATCGCTGCATTTAAAAGAAATCCTCATTAAGGCAAATTAAGGCAGCGAAGCCGGCAACAGAGGGATTTTGAAGAAGAAAAAAATAGTGTTCATGAAATATTTATTAAAACAGCCATTGTAATAAATATTTGAAAACCAGTTATTAACATTAAATCACATCAGTGTCAGGCTTCCATTGCACAGTGTCTGTTCTGCTAATTGAGTGTCAGGGTCAGAGCTGGAATCCGGGTGGGTCAGCGGGAGCAGCACAGTGGTGAGCCGCGATAACTTCCCCAAAGGCTGCAGAAGCTCTGCTCTAGCACCAGAGCCAGACCTGGAGCCAGAACCAGGAGGGCATACAGCCGGGAGCCCCGGGACAGCCGGGAGCCCGGGACAGCCGGGAACCCGGGACAGCCGGGAACCCGGGACAGCCGGAAACCCGGGACAGCCGGGAGCCCTGGGACAGCCGGAAACCCGGGACAGCCGGGAGCCCCGGGACAGCCGGGAGCCCCGGGACAGCCGGGAACCCGGGACAGCCGGGAGCCCCGGGACAGCTGGGAGCCCCGGGACAGTCGGGAGTCCTGGGACAGCCGGGAGCCCCGGGACAGCCGGGAACCCGGGACAGTCGGGAGCCCCGGGACAGACGGCTCTCTCGGCTTCTTGCCTAGCTCTGGACTGTGGGAGAGCTGGGGCCTTCACACAGGTAGCTCTGTCTTCTAGCACTTAAGATTTCTGTGGGTACGAGCTCAGCAGATCGCACACCTCTATGCAATACGTGAGTTACCGGGTGGAATCACCTGCTATGCCCAGCGCAGTGTGATTTTCCTCTGCGGCAGGCCTGGTTCTGTTTCCGCTTGTCCCCTTCTAATAAATGTAGCGCATCTGTTTATGACTCCGGGGCTTTCCACACCTGCAGACCCCACGTTTCGCAGAAGAGGCAGTGCAGAGGCTGCCCTCCCCATGCGCCCTCCCCGCGGCTCCCTGCTGCCAGCTCCCCGTCCTCTGCTTCATTCTGCTGCCAAGGGCACCCTCGTTTCCCCCTTCCTCCGGGTTTGTGCCTTGCATTTCTTTCTTTTTCTAAAAAAAAAAAAGGCAAACCAAACGGAAACAAAGATTCTGAAACTAAAACCGCGAATGGACCATGAGTCCATTAGCAAGCACCAGCGTCGCTGTTTCCCCACGTGCCACCTCGCCTGTCTCCTCCCTCTGTCCTGCCTCTGTGCAACGCAGAGTCTTCCAACGCGTGAGTACTGGCTTTGCCTGGGTTCCTTTTGTTTTCCCGGGCTCTGCCTAGCGGTGGGGCTACGGTGTGTGCTGTTCCCGCCACCGTGATCCCATCAGTGAGATTCCGTCTCTTTCATCCCAGGTCCTCGGGCCTGGTGCCAGGCCCTGGCCTACGGTGGGGCCTCATGGCTTCGAGGCTTCACATACCGCAGACAGGGCATGTCCCAGCTGACAGGCAACATTTCCTTCTGGGACCATTAGATCAACACCTGCTTATGGCAATAACTGAAAGAGCCTTGAGAGGAAGGGTAATGTGCTTGGCCCCTATGGAAGATGCTTACTAAGTACCTGCTGCATGAATCAGTGAATGAAAAAGTTGGACCTGGCCAAGGTGTTTCTGTAGAGATTTTGCTCAAGTTCCTACAGTGCGGCATGGTCCAAGCGCCTGCTTGTGTGTAACTTTATAGACAACATTTATTTAACACCCCAAAACAAACAACACATGACACTTATCTCTGTGTCATTACTCTTCAAAAAGAAGGTCTCCGCTCGGGGCTGGGTCATTTATTTAGCATTATACTATTAGTACAAAGCAAGCTCCAGGCTCACTGGCTTGCTTTTAGGCTTTCCCCACTACATCTTAGAGCATTCTCTGGGATTAGACTACTTATGAAATACTCCACTGTTCTGCAGATGTGGTGCTGCATATGTGACTACCCAAGTCACCTCTCATCTATGGATGGGGACAGTCTAAGATCTCCAAAGGATGCCTGAAACTGTGGTATTAGCAAACACTATTGTCTTACCATTTCTCCTTTGTATATACTCCTGCAAACCTCAATTCATAAGTTAAGCCCTGGAAGAGATGAACAGCAAAAATAACCAAGGGCAGTGGTCGCAACCATGCACGTAATGAAACTCCTAGCATCCCTGTTCGTATCTGCTGGCTGTTGCAAAGTTAAGTAAGGGCTGTCTGAACCCAAACCCCACAATGCTCCAACAGCCCATCAGGAGCCATGACAGCACCTCACAGACCAGGCAGGCCTGTAGCACTCATAGGGTGGGGGCACTCGACCAAGGGACGATGCCCATCCTGAGGAGGATGGGGTGGGGTGGGGGAGACCTCACCACCGCGCTCCATTTGATACGTGTGAGTCATTTCTGGCATTTTCCATTTCATATTTTCAGCCCACAAAAAACGCAAGCAAAACTACCGATGAAGAGTTCCTACTGTCGCAGAATGGGTTTTCTTGAGAGCTCGTTTCTTCTGTCACTTTGTTTCTCCTGGTCTGTGGTAGGTTCTTTGTACTTGGGAAAAGAAGACCATGGCAGTGATGGAAACTGGGTCTGTGAGGTAGATCTTCATTGCACTCCTACTGTTCACAATGGAGTTCTGAGAGAGCCTCAGGGGAAGAACTTGCTTAAACAGCTGAGGTCTCCTGGTGCCCAGCAGTTTCAATGCCTACAAAGATGCTATCGGACCACACCAGCAGACAGGATAATGATGAAGCTCTTCAGACCCGAGCAGAGGTAAAGCCAATGATTACTTTTCAGTGTAATATGAGCAGAATGATTTGCTGAGGGGGCAGGATAATTATCCCCTGGGCTTGCTTGAGAGAACTGGATAAATACGCCTCCTATGACCTACACTAGCACATGGAGCAAACCAGGAAAATAAATCTTAATGTCAAGATTATAACAGATACGGTAAAATCAATACTGATTATTTGAGAAAAAGGCAGTAAAAACGTTAAATTCTAAAGCTGAAATTATACTAAAGATCTGGAGTTTAAACACAGAACATGGCACGGGGATGAGCATAAAGCATTTTCTGAGCACCAGGGTGGATATTTTATTTTCTGTGTCAAGTTCTTCTGGTTTATGGGAAAGGTGAAGCTGCAGGCTTGGAGGCCTCAGAAGGGCAGGTGGTGACTGTCTCTGTGATCTCCATTCACTGACATCTTTCAGGGCCCAGAAATCTTTTACCTCTCTTTGTGGCCCTGGCCTAGTTCTCTTTGGCTGTGGAAACAGAGACCAATGCATCTTCACCTTGATATAAATGAAAGAAGAAACAGGGAGCAGAAACCTGCAGGCCGCAAAGTGAACTGAGCCCCGCCCCCCAGTGACGTCCCAGCACGCAGGTGCCTCGCTGCTTTCTTCTTCTGAGGAGTGGAGGGATCGCCATAGCTGAGACGAAGCGCTGCTTCCTCCCCGTGGTGGCTCCTGGCCCGTGGAGACATGAAGCAGAAGGCCAAGCAGAAGTCGTGTGAGATTGTTCAGTTGATCCTGAAATAAAACGTGCCTTGAGACAGACCGCCAAGTCCACGTCAACAGGAGGGGCCACGGGGTGTCTGCTAGGGGTGCTGCATTCCTTCCCAGGGCGGCTGAGGTGAGGAGACACAGCGGGGAGAAGGGCTGCCTTCTCACTGTGGGAAGGGTGAGAACCGAATGTGCAGAACGGGGAGAGGAAGCGAGGCACAGCGGGAGAGGCCCCGGAGAAAGGCGTGCCGCTGCCTGTGGGTCCAGCTCTGCTTCTAACTAGTTTTGGTTCTGAAATGATAGTTTTCTTCTTACTTGAAAAATAGTAACGATGCATATTTATGAGCCACCTTCTGATATTTTGACACATGCATTCATTCTGGAGTGATCAAATCAACCTAGATAACACACATGGACCTGTACCTGCTCCCATTTTTCTGGCAAAGAGAGTGAACACGAACTCTGTCAACCATTTTGGAGCAAGCCCCACATTATTATTATTGATTCTGCCCACCAGGGTGTGCACTAAATCTCCAGAACTTGCCTCTCATTTCTCATTGAACTTGCTCTCCGACCAACATCTGCCTTCCATAGCCGAAGTTTCTGGCAGCTGCCATTGGACCTTCTGCTCCTAGGAATCCAAATGCCCCAGGTTCCAAGTGTGAGTGACATTACAGAGCATTTGTCTCATTGTGCCTGGCTAACTTCACTGGGCGTGTCTGACATACCGGAGCTGTCCATGGTGCTGCTCGTGGCAGCGCCTTCTTCCAGGCTGAGCGGTACTTCACCCCTTGTATGCACCCTTGTGGCTCAGCTTCTCCGGGTCTAACTTGCTGGCCCCTGGAATGAGGAAGCAGTTATCCCAGCTGCCTCGGAGTCCCAGCCTTCACACAGCAGTGCGCCTTCCTTGGGATTTACATCTCAGCGAGGTTTCCTGGTACAAAGTCCGCCTTTATAGCATTTTGTGTATCCAGTTTTAATCAGTATGCCTTATGCACATATTAATAAGGAAAACAGTTTACAGCAGCTAATGGGACAACTGGGCAGCCATCTTTCATTTCCTGTCCTTCTGGCCTTCCAGGCCAGTAATTCTGTCCTGGCAGGGCATTCTAACCACCTGGGGACCTTATGAAACCCCCTTGCTCTCCTATTACCCAGGAGGTACGTCAGTCTGCAGCATGGAATAGAGACACCAGTTCTTTCTGAAGCCCCTCCCCGCTGATTGCGATACGCAGCAGAGCTGGAAACTAGGCACAGGGCTTCCCAGCATGACCCGAGAGGCGCGCTGAACATCCCATGTATCGCTTAGCAGTCGTAGTCTTCATTTGTATTTCCTGGGAATGGAAACAGTTCGGTTCGTTGACATTTCCCTCTTCACAAGTATGATATACAACCCCTTTTCATATTTCAAATTTGTATTATTAGTTTTTAAATTATTCTACTTGGTGTATTTTTTTTTAAAATACACCTAATATATTTATATTGTTACTTTCAAAGCTTCCGCTTTCACGGTACGCTCTGACTATTCTCTAGTGAAGAGGAGAGTATTCAGCCCCGCTTCTTTATCCTTGGCTTCCCTTTTACACTGTGGCCTTTCCCCTTACACTGCAAGACTGATAAATCATTTACAGTATATTCTGATCTGCAACCATAAACAAGGCTTCTGTTCTTTTCCCACATGTTTTCTTTAAAAGTTGAAAACTAATGAATACTATTTGCATTATCATGGTTATGGCAAGTAGTATCAATCTCTAACCAATAGCGTGGAGGCTGACACTGCATCCCCCTCCCTGTGGGGTTCCCCTCTGGGAGGCCACTCCTGGATCCAAGAGGCTGGAGAGTTGCTCTGCTCAGCCCCTCCATTGCCTAGAATTATGCCTCTGGTCATGCAGCTCTCCTAAGTATGAATTTCTCGCTCAGATCTTTCTTTCATGAGAAACAAACATCTTTCTTTTGCTATATGATTGTTTTTTTTACTATGCCTTCGATTATTTTCCAGATTCTCAACTAAGATGCCTGGCCCAGTGCGCCTCCCACTTTCCTGCTCCTCTCTACCTGAGCACTCCACCCCTCCTCCTCTGATCTCCATGGCTGGCCACCTTTTCCAGGTTCCCCACGTGGTGGTGGCTGTGTAATGTCCTCTGCCAGTCTTTCAGAAGGAAACCTTCCAGTCTGGGAGTATCTGTATGATAGAACCTACCCCCAAGGATTGTCCACGAATGAATGCTAATAGAGTAATTTAGAGTGTTTTTATCTTTAAAAGCGAAATTTGAATTTATTTGACTCTTGGACTTGATGAATTGCTTAGCTAAGCACAGAACTCTGTATTAAAGTGGCATTCCTTCCTAACCCCAAGAGCATGACTTTGTTGTTTCTGGTCAGGTTGCTAAGTGGAAGTTAGATGGGACTCGGGCTTGCTGGTCATTTGTGCAGTTGTTTCTGCCTCTGGAAGGCTTTCTCCCTGGGGTGGTGAGCCTGGATGTGGGGCTCTATCTGTGGATTTGCTGAGGACCCCATGAGCTCATTTAAACTAAAATGTTACACCTTGCAGTGCTAAACATTCTTGTCTTCATTTCATAGATAGCTCTTTCCTTCCTCTCTCTCTCCCCTGTCTCTCCCTCCTCCTCCTCCTCTCTCTCTCTCTTTCTTGCTCTCTCGCTCTGATTTATATTACTTAGCTATTAGAGATCTTGAATTATTTCTCCTGAGGTCTTTGTTTTGCTCAGCATTCTTTTTGGCTCTGTTTTATATTCTGATAGCTTTTTAAAAAGTTTTGTTTTCTAGTCATAGCACTTACAAATTGTCAGTTGTATTTTTAATATTTGTGAGCTCATTCATACTCTCCTGTTACTCTCTTACTTATAATGGTCAAAATAGTTTCTTAAATCTGAGATAATAATGATGAGGAAGATGACAGTTCTTATCTCCTTTGTAAGTCATGTAGTCATGTCTTGCCCTAAGCCTTCTCTCCTTCAAAAGTCATTTTTTCTTTTCTTTTTTTTCAGTCTAGTCTTTCCCTTTCCTATCTCTAAGTCTCACCCTCTGCCACATGATCATGCATTATCATAGAAAGGTTAACTGGAAACTCTGACCTGGAGCTCTAGACTGCATGGGGCAGAGGCAGAATGAATACTGGCATGCTTATGTGGAACCCTTTGCTGTCCACGTTTCCATCACGGTTTCTGGTGTGACTTCCACTCCCTCCCTGCACCTCTGTGGCTGCTCGCTCTCAGCCTGGCTTCTCTGGAAGGCTCCACGCAGCATCCAAAGCTCACTTCCTCCTCTAATTTCATCGTGAGTGCTGGCTTTTTGTATGTTTATTAGTCAGCCCTGATTTCTTTCTTTTTATTTTATTTTAATTTTTTTTTTTTTTTTTTTGTGGGACCAGGGTTCGAACTCACGACCTTGCACTTGCCCAGCAGGCACTTGTGCCTTGGAGCTATCTCCCCAGCTCCTCTTTCTTTCTTTAATATTTTGTAGAGAATTAGTATTCTCTTTATTTTATTTATTTATTTTAAATTTAACAATAGTTATATTACATATTTTCATCATCAAATCAGTTCAGATTAATATAGGTATATAACTTTGACCAAACATTTAAACATGCACACTTTCAATAAACATAATTATTTTTTTAACAGTTGACAGACTGCATATTGTCCTCACAATAGTTATACAGAGCACAGGGTGTGGACATGACACACCTTCCAATTGATATTGGTAAGGAAAGAAAAAGATTTAGAGTTTGTATATTAGGGAGACTATGTGATATTTACACATGTAGGTCTGGTTTATTTCACTAATGAGTATATGTTCAATATGCATCAATTTATACATGAAGTCTTCAAACTTATCATTCTTTATAGATGAGTAATATTCCATTGTATAAAAATACCACATTTTCTTCAACCATTCTTCAAATGATGGGCATTTTGGTTGTTTCCAAGATTTGGCTATTACAAATTGGGCTGCTATAAACATAGGTGCACAGATATCGCTATGGTATGATGTTTTCAGTTCTTCTGGGAAAATTCCCAGTAGGGGGATAGCTGCATTGAGTGAGACTTCCAGTTCTAGTTTTCTAAGGATCCTCCACACTGCTTTCCATAATGGTTGCACCAATCTGCATTCCCATCAGCAGTGGAGAAGGGTTCCTCTTTCCCCACAGCCTCTCCAGCATTTGTTGCTGGTTGATTTCTTTATGATAGCCATCCTTACTAGGGTGAGGCGGTATCTAAGTGTTGTTTTGATTTGCATTTCACGAATGGCTAGCGATGTGGAGCATTTGTTCATGTATTTATAGGCTTGCTGAATTTCTTTGTTTGAGAAGTGTGTGTTCATCTGAGATGCCCATTTCTGGATTGGGTCTTTGAATTTTAGAACCCTAATGGTTTTTAGTTCTTTGTAGATTCTAGATAGAAGACCTTTGTCTGAGTACTTGTAAGTTAAAATCTTTTCGAAATTTGTGGATTGTCTTTTTGCTCTGTTGGCAATTTCCTTTGACATGCAGAAACTTCTTAGCCAGAGGAGGTTCCCTTTGTTGATGCTTTCAAGTATTAAATGTGCAATTTGATTTCTGCCCATGGACTTTTGGCCTACTCTGATATCTTCAAGATTTTCTTCCACTTTCTTTTCCAGGAGATTTAATGTTTCTCTTTTAATATTTAGATCTTTAATCCATTTCGACTTAAGTTTAGTGCGTGGTGATATACTTGGGTCCAGTTTTAGTTTTTGGCATGTAGAGAGCCAGTTTTTCCAGCACCATTTGTTAAAGAGACTATCTTTCTTCCAGTAAATGTGTTTTGCCCCTTTGCCAAAAATAAGGTGGCTGAGTGTGTTTGTATTTGGTTCTGCATCTTCTAATCTGTTCTATTGATCCTCAGGTCTATTGTTTTGCCAATACCATGCTGATTTTATCACTGTAGCTTTGTAGTATAACTTTAGGTCAGGAATTGTAATGCCTCCTGCCCTACATTTGTTGCCCAGAATTGTCTTTGCAATTCTGGGTCTTTTTTGGTCCCAAATAAATTTGAGGAATGATTTCTCCAGGTCTGTGAAGTATGTTGACGATATTTGGATAGGAATTGCATTAAATCTGTATAACAATTTAGGGAGTATGGCCATCTTAACAATGTTAGTTCTTCCCATCCAGGAGCAGGGAATATGTTTCCATCTTCTGAAATCTTCTAGGATCTCTGTTTTCAGAGTAATGTAGTTTTCAATGAAAATGTCTTTTACTTGTTTAGTTAGGTTAATCCCTAAGTATTTCACTTTTTTTTTTGGTTTAGCCCTGATTTCTGTCTCTAAGAAATGTGTTAAACTCCTCGTTTGTTGATGATGCCCGTATAGGCAAGCTCTTCTTTACTTACCTCTTAGGTACTTAGTATTTTTCTTTCACACTTCTATAATTTTATTTCACTTTTCCTTAGAAGAAGCTAGTGGCCAATGTGTATCTTCCTCCACACCACATGTGAGAGAACACTTTTTCTGTTTGAATTGTACTCAGGCTTTCTGAACTTCTGCTCTGGATCATTAGTTATCAGCAAAAAGGGGCAGTCTGTGGGCTCAGCTGCCAAGTGACACAAGCAACATTATCCTGGGTGAGTGAAGCCGGGTTGAGAGCTGGTGGCCCTGGAGAACGGTGACAACAGCCACAGTGCCAAGAACCTGAGGCTCACCGGAGCCTCTCATGCTGGGTAATGGCTTCCAACGTTAGGGAAGCTCAGACACACCCACTGCCCTGCCTGAATCCCCCCAGCCAGGAGCCCAGATCTTCTAACTCCTCCTCCTGACTGCTCATTCCACTTTTCCAGCCTCAATTTTAATTAAAACACCATTGATTAAAATCAAGTCCCATCTTTTATCTGGTTGTTAAAGGGCAGAATTTGAATAGGCACAGCTCAAGAAACAGAAATGTCATCATGGCGGAGAACTGCAATTTCTACAGCAACTTGAAAATGTAAGCGCAGCGTTGTTCCTACGTTTCTTGGGGGGGGGCGGCTATGGTGGATCGGAGGTGTGGCTATGCTAACTTTCTCTTCGCTGTCAACATGGGATTTTGGTGGTCTGCCTCTACAGATTTAGGGCCTGGCCGGGTCCCACCAGGGCAAAGCATTGTGGGTCAGAAACCCTGCAGGCTTCAAGGAGGGCACAGAGTGAGAAGATGGCCCCAGGGGAGCAACTCCGCAGTCCTGTGACTCATGGCATGCAAGTGGCGCAGGGTCCAGGCTCCTCTAGGTTTTTTTTTTTTTTTTAAATGACAGTGAATTCATGTTAGTTACAAAGCAGATCATCGGAGGTAACAGAGGCTACACTTTTTTTTCTTAGCTGAAAAGAAAGAAAGAAAATAAATAAATAAGAAGGATAATGAAGCCCAGCCCAGACTGGGTTCACATAAAAGCTGATGTAAAACAGATTTACAGCGGAGCACCGCCGAGCTTTTATGTGAAGCTGTGCTCAGAGGGTGCATATCCATCTCGGAGGAAGCCCAAGCGAGTGAGATTTAAAAGGTGGCCTTTCTTTGTTCCATAATAGGTCGGACACTTCAGAGTAAAAAGAATCAAAAGGTGTTAAGGATGGTATTTATAATGGCAACATAGCACACCTATTTGGTAATAGGCTTTAAGTACTTAAGACACGGAATCATCTTATATTTCATGTGCTCAATGGTGTCTCTTGCTTTGTAAATTTGTCACATAGCAGTGATGTCAACACAGCCTGCAAATAAATGGTTGTTAGAGCAGAGACTTGGTGTCCAAGGGCTTAGTTAGCTTCATGTTCTAAAGGTCTTCAATTCCCAAGGTGGCTCAGGCTGCACGTAGATGCTTTGCGTCTCAGCAGAGAGAAGCTCCTTGCATAACGTTGAAGCCCTGGATGAAAACTTCGAGGCTTATTTAGCCTTCCAAAGGCCCAGTCTACATTTTATGAAATACGTAGACATTGATTACACCCAAAAAGGTTTCTTCCTCTCTGTATTAATTTTCAAAATTCAGACTGAGCTGAGTATGTTTGTAACAGTTTTTGCTGAGAGATCTTTTTTTTTTTTTTTTTTTTAATTTTAGGCAAGGCTCTACAGGGTGTTCAGGTTCTGACTATCAGGTCAGATTCATAGTGATCTGCCTGTTTACAGCCTCCCAAGAGCTGGGATTACAACAGGTGCATGCCACCCTGCCCAGTCTCAGTTGCCATCTTGAACCCCTAGCCTCTGCGCCTGCCTGCAGGTGCTTTAATGTGCCGAGCTATTTCTCAGTGGCTGGCCACTGGGAAGTCTTTACTTGGAGTTCTACTCCCTGCACTCCTCTAGGGTCTCTACAAGGTCTGGTCGTTGCTATCTCCAACTCCAAACTTCTCAGAGCTCAGATTTCTTCTAGGTGCCTGGGAGAAGATGCACAGGAGAGACGATCAAACGAAGCCGGAGGACTGCAAGTGTTCTATTAACGTGAAGGAGAAGAAACTAGGCGGCTCGCTCGTGAGGGAGGTCCAGGAATTTCCCACGGAGGGCTGCAGAAATGAAAGGCAGGTGAGCCGGGCATGGTGGCGCACGCCTGTAATCCCAGCACTCGGGAGGCTGAGGCAGGAGGATCAGTGCGAGTTCGAGACCAGCCTGGGCTACAAAAGTGAGCTCAAGGCCAGCCTGAACTGCACAGTGAAACCCTGTCTCAAAAAGACAAAAAGAAAAAAAAAAAAAAAAAGAAAGGCAGGTGAACCAGGGTGAGGTGAGAGCAGGGTTCAGAGTCAAGTGAGGACACCTGAACCTCATAGAGAACATTGAAATGAGAACAATATCTATCCATGTTGAGCACAAAACAATCAGATGAGACCGAAGGGAAGGTAGGAGAAAATGCACGAAGAGGCAAGGTTGATGCGTTTCCCCAGTCCTGGTGTGAAAAGTTCACCCACTGAAGCGCCAAGAGTGCATGCATAACTAGGGAATAAAGCACGTCACTGTCAGGATCACTCCCTGAACTCACTCCTCCCGCACCTACCCCTTGCTTGTGTCTTAGGTTCACAGTATAAATGTACCTGCCTTGATATCTCTGAATCCCAAAGTTTCCTTCTGAACTCCATGCTAGAATTGGTAGCAAGTTCTCGCAACTTAAAAGAGCATCAAGAACCAAAAATACCAGACTCACGTGTGCCTGTGCTGGCCTACTGTCCAACATAGGCCAATTTAAGATTATCTTGATGGCTTTGATAGTTTCATGACATTCAGAGAAGGAATATAAAAATGTCCCTTTCGCTATATGAGTTTTCATAGCTTTCAATGTACCAAGCTTTCAATTTTTAATAAAAATTCTTCAGTGTATATTAATAAATATGTGCATATTTCACATCTTGCAAATGTTTCCTGTCATCTTCCTTCCTCGTCAGTTATGGATCCAATAATAGCAGCAGCGAGGAGGAGAACGACATACGCATTTGTATACACTCACATGCTCTTTCTGGGGCAGATTTCTGAGTAGACAAGAGAGCTATTAACCTATCAATTTATGTGTATTTCTCTCCAGGGTGAGCCAAGACAGATGCGTGTAGTCCTAATGAAGTACACATTTGGCAATTATCCAGTGACATTTTTCAGTGGGGACAGCCCTGGATCTGAAGCACCTGAGCTGTCTTGATCTTGTTTTGCCCAGCTGTGGCCCTGGGTTTTTCCCATGAGCCCTCAGGGATCACCTTCCTGTGTGCGTGGTGCGTCTCCAATTTTTTCCTACTCTGCATCAATGGTTCTTGTAAAGGTCCAGGCTCCTCTTGGTTTCCCGAAGGCTCCATGCACCATCTCTGCAGTGTAAATGACAGGGGGAATTTCATTAGAGTGATAGAATTTAATTATCCATTTTTAGAACCGAGCGAGATGCAAGGCTAACAGCCCAACGCTCTCCAGCAGCGCCCAGGGAGCAACTTTTCTGAAGAGGCTCACGCTTGATGTGCTCAGAGCCTGTGTTTCCATGCTTTTTCTGCAGACCCACAGAGACTCTGCTCCTTTCCCCACGGCCAAACTCACATCAAACCCTGCTGGGTACTAAGCCTGGATCCCAGGCAGAGAATCCCAATCATTAGAGCTCACAAAAGCTTGCTGTTTTGATCACGCTTCCATTTATCTTATTTTTTTGTCGCCCACACTTTTATTCCCTGTCCTATAGATGACCAGGTCAGTGTTTTGCTACCTTCAATCACGGAGCTCTCTTTCTCTTTGAGTTATTTTTTACAGTTGGATTTGCTAGGTTTAGGGGGAAAATAGGCTCGATTCAGAACGTTTTGCCCTTATTTGAACTCACCGCGTGCGCACACACCTCCCACGGAAGCAGCAGGGGTGGGCACAGCTCGCGACGCTCGGAACTGCCTTGCACGGGTGCAGAGCTGCTCTGAGTACCGCTCTGATGCCCTTGACGGTGTCTTCTCTCAACCTTGGTGATGGCGTTTGTAGGCTCGCAGGACCCGAATAGCATGCTACGTAGGACCAGCATGTTTCAATGCACAAGGCTGCGCTCGTGTTCTTGGTTTACTCATTTCTCCCTGTCTAATTTTATGTATCATGCAACCTCTGTGATGTTTGAGGAATTAGGAACCAGAACCTTGAAATTGGCCAGAATCCCATTAAAAAATATTTCACCTCCTTTTTTATTGTTGGTATGACAGCTGACTTTATAGCGGGAAGCCCTGAGCCCCCTCCTGTGCCTCGGACTGGCTTACCTGGAATTCTCCTGAACATATTCGCTTGGGCTCCTAACAGATTTCTGAACTTTCCCATTTTCCAGCCTGAATTTTCGCTCTCAGTGGCTCCTTTCCCCGTTCTTTATTTCTAATCTTAATAAATGAGAGTGCAGTTGGCTTTGTTGCCCAAGCAACTTCATTTAATTGCATAAGTGAGAATGAAGGATTTCTTTGAATCCTGAATGAAGGATCTGTTTCCTGATCACACTGCTATGAACATAAAACCTAATGGCAGGTCTTCTCACTCCTACCTCCGAAGTGTGTCTGGGGTCCACATTCTCTTCCTCTCTACTGCAGGACTGCCCTGGCTTTAGCTTCTGTGCTTAAGTTTGATGGTGTCAAGTTGACTTGCTTGGAAATGGCCCAGTGGCTTCCAGGAGCTCACTTCCGGTTCGTCCGATGACACAGTGCCCTGGCCCTGATCCCCGCCCTGCTTCCCAGCCTCTAGGGACTGAGCACCTTTGCCCATCCCTACCCTTTCACTATGATGCTGCTGCCTGCGAGTCAGAACTTGGGCTGCAGCCCGTCAAGTTCATTCTCCCTTTCCTGGAGTCGCGGGTGTCAGGCACTGTGTCCCAGCAGCAGAAATTCTGTCTCATGGAGTGACTACTACCTTGACTTCTGCAGGTGCTTGCCCTGTTCATCTCTTGTTCTACTGACATCAAATTTTAAAAATACTTAATAAAGTGAGTTTTTGTAGCCTAATAAAGCATGAAAGAACATATAGCAAACAACAACAGCAACAACAACAAAACCCCCCCCCAAAAAAACCTCACAATATTGTGCCCTACCTCTTCTCTCTGACAAATAAATATCAAGTAAAATAGCAACAGTTAGGCCACACCACAAAAATTGCCATTTTCAAATCATTCCATTTTTCTAACATGGCAACTAAGTAAAGTCTGACTCACTAGTTTCTTATAATTCCTACCTGATGATTTGCAGCGTACATATATAATAAATATTTGAAAAACCTGCTTTGGGTACCCACAGTTTATACACAACAAGAAAAGAAATTATTCAGATTCTAGTTTCTACCAATTTTTTTTTTAAGTTTCCTAACGTATTTTGTATCTACCTTGTTAACAGCAAGTAAAATTTGTCTTTGCCCTCAAACAGCTACTGGACAATGCTTTTAGAATAAACCATTAATAATTTACCTTCTTACAGGTGGGCATTCAGGCTGCTTCAAATACTTTATGACTGCATAGAATCACCAGGAATAATCTCTATGTGCGTTGCTTCCTTAGTGTTAAAGTTAGTTACATTTTCCTGTCACTCTTCCAATCTTTTTAAAACATGATTCAGCCTAGGCTACTCTTGTACACAAGATCTTCCCATGATTTACTGTTATATTAAAAATAAGATCCCCAGTGGCCCATGCCAGGCTGCCATGGCTCCCCACAGGGCCCGGCTTCTGACCAATTCTGCTGCCATCCTGGGCCTGCAGCTTCTGGTCACCATGCCCTTGGGCTTTCTGAGCTCCTCAGATCTGCCCTACCTGGACGATTCTCTCCTGAATCTCACTACCACTGACCTCCTATTCTCTAGCTTTGGTGGAGGTGCCACGGTGTGCGGATAAGTGCTTAGCAGCCAGTTCTCTGTGTACAGAAAGCCGTAACTGGCAGCACTGCCAGTCTGCAAATACAGGGCCAATGCTCTACTGCAAGTTACCGACGTGATGTCAGGCAGTTTGCAAGCCTGAGCAAGTTCTAACAATCTATTATCTGAGGATGGTAGCCAGCTCCAGTGCAGTGGTACCCCATGAGTGTTAGTTTTCTTGAATAACCAATCTAAAGAAAGCACCAATCACCGCAGAAACTGCGTCTTTTATTTTCATCTGAACCATATCACTAGCAACGTAATCACTTCTTACTCGGTTGTTTATTGAACTGTTGAATCATTCCTACTCTCTCTCCCATCTGACACATGCTCTCACACAAGAACCTAAGTTCCACAACAACAAGGGCCTTGTTTAAGTTTATTCAGTGCTTCTATTTCCTGTATTGAGATGAGTACTGTTATGGTTTGTGTCTAGGTGTCCCACCAAAGCCTCGTGCAGCCTAGGGATGGCTTCTGAAATTTGTAATTGATTATTGTGGGTGTGGGTGCTGTACCTTCCTTGGGGCAGGTGATTTGCATTTCAACGTAAGGGAGAAAGAGAAGTTAGCTGCCGGAGCTGCTTTTACCTCTCCCTGTGCTCTTGCCTGCTGCCATAAAAGGTTGTTTCCTGCCATGTGCCTCTCTGCCTTGGAGCCAGCTGAATATGGACTGAACCCTCCAGTAACTGTGAGCTAAATAAACCTTTCCTTCCCTCATTTTGAGTGTTGGGTATTTGTTCCAGCAATGAGAGAAGAGTAACTAAGATAGGTATCTTGTACAATGTAACTATTTTTAAAGTGTTTGTAGAATAAATATATGAATAAAAGTATTTTAGTTAGTGATTAATTCCCTACCCCAAACCCAGTCCAAAGCCCTCAATTTGTAGCCTACACAGACAAGTCTCAGAGATCTGACACATTTTAAAAACTGTGTTCCAGAATGGCTACTAAGACTATGCCATAAAATACAAGAACTTGAGAGCTGGCCAGATAGCTCAGGGGATTGCAGTGCATGCGTAGGCAGATGCAGGGATGGGTGTTGGATCCTTAGTGCACCTTGCCAGCCCACCCCCGGGGGGGGGTGCTGAGATGGCCATGGAGACTGGGCCTGCTGGTGCAAAAACAGGAGAATCGCTGAGTCAGGTCTGCAGTGCGACTTTGTAGACCCTGCGCTAAATACACAACAAAAACCCTTCATAGCAGAGATCCTGGGGATGGCGTTTCCTGCTGTAGAAGAGCCCGAGTAACCTGGGTGACTACTGACAAAACTAAGAGAGAAGGGCCTCTTGCCTCTTCAGAAACAGAAAAATTGGCCAACTTATAAGCACTGCTGTAACACGCGTTGTCCTAAGCGTTTTAAAAATTAATTGTTTTCGTGTCACCAATGCTTACATCATGTATTTTCAAACAAAATTTAGCAGAAATGATTTTACTTTTATAAAAAATAAAATTAAATTTTATTTAATTTATTAGCATCCTGAGGAACTGTGCATAGCTATACGAAATGAAGACAAGGCACGAGCAGCTTCAGAGTCAGTGAGCATCGCTCCTTTTTCCCAGCTTGTTTGTCTTTTCCAGACAGAGTCTCCCCGTCCAGTTCAGGCTGGCCTCAGCTCACTTTGTAGCCCAGGCTGGTCTTGAACGCACAGCAATCCTCCTGCCTCAGCCTCCCAAGTGCTGGCATTAGGGACCTGCACTACCACACTTAGCAGCATTATTCTTTTCATAGTCACCCAAATGTGTTCCCCAATCCTGATGCAACCCATACAAACCCATCTTGCGTTTAAATTTCCCTAGAAGGTGGACTCTGCTTAGACGGCTGCCCTCTCTGCATTCTGATTTGCGTGGCCCGTTTAGCTTTTCTCTGTACTCCCAAGTGCAGCCTCTGTCTACGCCTGCCACCTCCGCTGCGCTGCCACGTCTCGCTAGAGACCCCGTGGCCTCCCAGGAGCCCCTGTTTGCATGTACACGTACCTACCTCTTTTGAGTGTTTTGTCCCTTCCTGTTCTCTGTCAGCCGCTCTCCACGGTCAATTCAAATTCCACTTCTCTTTTGGAGGCTGCACCCTTCTGGACTGATACAGATTTTTCCTTCCTTCAAAATTTTCACTGTATGTTTAGTTGAGGAAGTTTCAACAGTTGACCTGAAAAGAGGAAGTATATCAGATATAGACTGGATGTTCTGATGACATTAAAAAAATAATATTAATTTCCTTAGGGGTGATTATGATATTTGGGTTAGGTAGGAGAATGTCTTTATTCTTGGATAATACATGCTGAAGTGTTAAAGCATGAAGTGTCATGATGTCTCCAATTTCCTTGCAAATTATTTTTGATACGGGGAAGAGTGAAAGAAGAAAGTGGAGCAAAACGTTAATAATTGGTACATCTAGATAGGAATGCGTAGGTGCGCACCATTGCATTATTCTTTTTTTTTTTTTTTTTTTTCGGTACTGGGAATTGACATTGCCTTGTTCTTTCATCATTTCTATAAGTTTGAAAATTTCAAAATAAAAGGCAAAGAGATAAATTGGTATATCAGAAATACCAGTTAGGTTTGAAAATGTGCAGCTTGCTGGTCCCCAGCACGAAGATCTACTAGCTGATTAGGTGCATCTTGGTGGTAGAGAACTCCATAGAGAGGCCTGCCATGCAGCAGACTGGACGAGCCTCCCTGATGGCCAATGTGACAGCATGTGCTTCCTGGGGACCTGCTCTCCGGAGGGGACAATCCAGGAAGCCTGCCGATAATAGAGGAAGTGGAGAAGAGCGGGCCAAGGTTGCGGCCAGCCACCGCTGGAGGCCAGCTTCAAGCTGATCCAGTGAGGAAGCTGTGAGCAGCCCCTCACCCTCAGTCTTATTTCCCAGCAAGCAACTGGTTTTCTGTATCCCCAGGCAGGTGAGTCATGACCAGGTGATCCTGGAAGGGCACCTGGCCTGGTGAGGCTGCCCAGATGAAGGGCTGGCTGAGGGGCATCCTCCAGAAGCATAGCTATGAGTTTGGGGATAGAAGAACCCCATCCACCCCAGAGAACCTGAGGAGGATGTCAGGAGCTGCAAGACCCATGCCCACTGTTGAGAATAGCACTGTCCAAATGGCCTGGGTTAGAGACTGAGTGCTCCTGACGTCCTGTGCGCTGTCCTAGGTCAGAAAGTCCTCCACGCGTGTGGACACAGTGCTGGGCGCATTGTACACAGCCCACTGGTGCTCCCTGTTCAGGGGCTTACTTTACTACATGTGCTTACCACAGCCATCAAAGGTGCTGCCGAGAAAGAGAGAGCGCCCTGAGTCTAGTATGGTGAGGAGGAAATTGTGGGGGCCTGGGGCCCTGGCTCTCTCCTTGCTTGGAATTCCATGCGGTAGTCTTCAGCACCTATTTTTCATGAGCTGCCCTGTAGCAGAAGTGTATTCAAAGGAACACATAAAAAAGGGTCAGGCGTATAGCTCACCGGTGTGATGCCTGTCTGGCAAGTGTGAGGACACAAGTGCGGTTCCTGGCACACGTACACACGTAACCAGCATAAAAGAATATATACTATCTTAAAGGGAGTCTCCTAAGAAGTGCAGCGACTCTGAAAAAAAGGTGCAATTGGTTCCCCAGGGCACACTCATGCCAGGGTAGGGTATGAGACAGGGAAGCCAGAGCTGCCTGGCAAGGCACGGAGAGCGGATTACCACTGTGGGTATCTGGAGCTCAGTGCCTCAGACAGGTGCGGGGCCTATGGCTAGGGTGCGCTTGGCTTTATCACACCGGAGAGGCCCAGGAGCTATGCTCGCACCCAGTATCATTGCAGAGACGTGCTCATGGGAAGGACTTCAATCCTCAGAATCCTAATCTGCACGCACAGGAGCAGAGCGACCTCAGGTCATCAAAGTAAGCCCAAAGGCCGCGCGATGCAGAAGAAGCAAAGAGCTACTGCATGAGGCACCTCTCCTGTCCCATTTCCTACAAGTCCCCCCGCCCCAAAGACTAGAGCATGGTGGCAGGGCGTGGCCATCAGCTTCCACAGGAGAGATACTTAGCAGGTGGCAAGGTGCAATGTGACCTCTGATTAGCGCTGTGCCCAAAGCCTGTGCTCTTCTGCCTGAAGGGGCTCCTGGACATGCAGGTGTGGCAGGGAACAACCAGAGCCTCTGCTGGTGGCACGACCAATGGTGGCTCCTGCTACAGCAATGGCTGACACAGGCTCAAGTGTCACGCTAAATAAAAGCCTCTCAGGTGTCAGGAATTTGAGAGTGGGCTTCGAGGCAGTGTGCATTCTGCTAAGCAACAATAGTCAGCCGGCATGGAGAAGCAGCCATGCGGGAGCCAGCTGGCACCGTGCGATTTCCCTGGAACGGCCTACGCCTCTAAGAAGAGCAGAGGCTCTGTGGGCCGCAGCTCCTGCCTGCCTGGGGTTCCGGTGACTGCCTCCCCACCCTGCACTTCTCTGCGAAGCCCCGTCATCGTTCCGTGTCTTCCCAGCTGTCTGTCAGGGCGCTGACAGCTCTCTCCTACAGGACTGTCAGCTCCGCTCCGCTGATGGAAGACGTGTGCCATTCACCAGCTCCAAAAGGGAACCGACAGAAAGGCCTTGAGCTGAGAGGCGCTCCAAGCCCATCCAGGAAGTCTCAGTGTGCTCAAGACTAGGCTCTCGCTGACGCAAGGGAGCCTGCATTGTGCTCTGTATTTAGGGAGCTCAGGAGGCTCTGGGGTCCCTGATTAGATCTGGGCCCCTTCTGCCAGGTCGGCGTGTTGTGCCACCAGGTTGACCAGTCCTGGCCCCATTCATAGAAAAGGCTGCGTCTGCTTGCTGCACACCCTGAGCTCCCTGGGTCTGCTGTGTGTCCAGCACTGAAGAGCTGGGAAGTATGGCACTGTGTCCTAGGAAAGAAGTGACCGACGACATCTCCACTGCCGTGAGACGGCAGTAGACAGAACCACTCAGAAAGCAGGAAGCTCAGAGCCCATAAAGAGCACTGCAGGCTAATCCTAGAGATCCTAATCAGGAAGGGTGGGAAGTAGGAACTTGCATCTGGTGTTCTCTAAATTTCCTTTCTAATTCTATAATCAGAAATTCTATATCTTGTAATATAGCCTGTTTTCGGCTCAGTTTTTAAAGATAAATTTAAGAAATCCCCCCAGTATGTGTGTTCATCAATTATATATGAATTACCTAAGAGTGTCTAATTTACATCATAAAGCTCACATACACATACTTTCAAAAATGACATTAAAATATAAATAAAGATTCTAATTTCTCCTAGGTCCCTGATGCATAAACTAGCGCTTCCCTTGAGACACAAGCTTTCTACTGTAGACAACAGTGCTGTAGACATTCTTCATTTTCTTATTTCACCTAATGCTATTTTAGAGTGTCACAGTGATTTAGACCACCCAGAGCTTCCTGGAGGGCAGCTGGCAGCATCATCCAGAATCCAGGATGCAAACAGACCCAGGTTTAAATCCTGGCTCTGTTCGCTGTCAGCCACACGACCTCTCGTTGGTTATGTAAGTTTCTGAAGCTCGGTTTTCTCTCACCTACCAAGCAGACTTAGTTATAATCATAGTTTGCATCTTCCATGATTGTGGTGACAGTGGAAAACAAGCATGTGAAATGTATACTATTGTACCTGACACGTGATAAGGATACAATAAATGGCAACAACTGTGGAAATTTTAAGATTTATATAGGCCTCCCCTGCCAGCCGCCACCTTCCTGGTGTACAGGATTAATTGTTGCACTACTGCAAAAATCCAAGCTCTGCGTGTGCAGCAGAGCTCACAGCTACACGCTTGATTGTGCAGGGGCCCAGACACAAGTTGCTTCCTCCTGGTGACCTCCTGGATGCCAGAAGGCATCCTTGTTCTTGTGAAGATCGCAGACAAATCCTGACGGTAGGCATTGTCTCATCCTGCCCAGAGTCCCTCTTGGGATTCAAGCACACAGAGAACAGAGGGGAGAGTTCCCACAGGGTCAGAGATGGGACCCATGGTAAGGAGGCAGTAGCGGCTCTGAAATTCGAGTGTCCTCTACTGCCTCCACTGCCCTCAACCTGAGGCCTTTGTCCTTCCTCAGAGGAATTTCACCCCGTCAGTGACCTTTTTACCTCTTCGGGAACACAATGCCTCATTATCTTTTCCCAAGAAAAATTTTGGTAGCTGTAATTAGACACTAAGAAATGGAACCAGGACTGCCACTGTGTGACAGTGGGGGAATCATGAATCTGAATGTCAATATATTCATCTGTGCCCTAGAGACACAACTGAGGACCCCAAGACAGGTGACATAAGAAAATATGCCTTTGTGATATCTCCATGCATACGTTGGGGGTTATTTTTGGTTCTTCCTCTCAGGGGAAACGGTGGGATAACTGAACAAACAACAGAATGGAAACTGTTTTGACACTGCATGCCTCTAGATTCTGCCATTGAGGGAGAGAGAAACATAGCAGAGAACTAGAGGGAGCGCAGAGCAGGGAGAAAGGGAGCTCGAAAGAGGAATCTTAGTGTGCCTCAGGGAAGCAAGCTTCAGAATTAGAGGGGAGCAGAATGAAGCGTGAGGAATGGAACTATTATAATTCTGATCTATTGCACCATCTAAAAAAGACATCTATTTGAACTCCTGTACAAGCAGCAATTACCTGGAAAATAAATGTAATAAGAATCTCCTAAGTTGGCAGTAAAATTAGCATTGCTGAATTTTAATTAATAGTCCAGCTTGGAAGAAATACATTTTGATGAAATGAATGGGCTCTACTATGGAGCAGGCGCACTCAGATCAGGGTCTCCAGCAAGTTTTTTTTTTTTTCTTTAGGTTCCTAGAGATTTTGCATCTTTGCAGTAACTGGGTGAACCATAAAGAGAGGAACTTCAAAGCACTGCATACACAAAGAAAAGATGTCAATGGCCAGTCTCCCCTGGTGGAAGGCTGTGTGTCCTGGGTGCAGCAGGATTGGGCCAGACCCTCTGAGCTCCTTTGAGCTTCATGTGTTTTGTTTTGTTTTTTTTGGACACGTGTTCTCCCAAAGGTTTTCTGTTTTCTACATGAAATGTTACCGTAAGATAACAGAGGCATCAATGATGGTCAGGAAGAGCGGATCTATGGAGAGTCCAGGAGTACGAGGCATTGGGGGAGGAGCTTTGTGTGCATTACTGCTTGTGGTTGTCAGGGCGCCCCCTGGAGTTCGTCGCTCCAAGTGCAGCCCCACTTCGCAGGTAAGGGGCAAGGGCTCAGCGCAGTCTCTCCCGGGGCCACACACCTGGCGAACAAACGTCGCGGTAGTAGTGGGTGCCAGGAATTAAGGTTCTTCATTTTCACTCTTTGGAATCTTTTCGAGACTTAGGACTCTGAGGTAGTGGGATCAAGTCCCATAAGATTCTCCAGCCTCGAATGTGACCCGTTAAATACCACTCACTGCCAGCCGTTATCTTATCCAATACTCTAGACGTTTCCATCTTTGGCTATTTGTTCTTTGTATCCAAGCATTCAGTAAATTACCTTCTTTTATTATTATTTAACTCAGTGCTAAGGTGTCAGGTACTGCATGAGAAACTTAATACCAATAGCTCCGGGGGGCCGTTCCTGTGTATCACCTTGCTGTGGCCGCGGAGATAGATGACCTGGCTTTTACACATGAAAAAGTAGATGTGCAGGAGGGCAGGACCTAGAATCAGGGTGCAAAGAGGAGGAAGAGTTGGACTGCAGCGAAATCTTTCCGGAGTTTAAAGTGCAGTGTTTTGTGCTAGGGAGACAGCCAGGGGTGATCTAAGTGCCTACCTGGCAAGAACAAAGACCTGGGTGCAAGGCCTGGTACTGCATGCCATGCCACTGTGCCAGCCATGGAAACCAGGCATGGTGGTGCATGCCTATAATCCCAGTGCTACGGAGGCTGAGACAGGAGGATCACTGTGTCTGAGCCGTGTGGCGAGACCCTGGATCAAATAAATAAATAAATAAATAAATAAATAAATAAATAAATGAATGCATGCGGCGTGTCTGCATTTTAGGTTGCTGTGATGGAGTGCTTGAATAACTTAGCAAGGAAAACAGATAATGTAGGCCATGGTTTCAGAGTCTGGAAGGTCAAGATCAGGCAGAGGAATCTGCCGCGGCTCCCACACGGCCCCGTATCATGGCAGAGCAGCTGAGGGGCGAGCGGACACAGGGTGAGGGGCTGCGCTCGCGCTGTAGCAACCTCTTCTTGCCAGGTCAGGCACTCTTCTCTGCGAAAGGCACTAGCTGTTCCTTCCCGACCCAATCAAGTAAGAACGCTGCCGCGTGGCGATCACAGTGCGGCGTGACTTCCGGAGGAAGAAGACGTCTGAGCCAGGTCCTGCAGCGCCCGCGGACACAGACCCCTCAGCAGCTCCCGTATCTGCCTTTCTTCTTTTTATTCATAATTGCTACCAAAGTCTAAGTCTCCTCTGACCTCTGCGCTCTCCGATTTCTGCCTCTCTATTAAAATCTAGATTTTTTTTTTTTTCTTCAGAACCACGGATTAAACTCAGGCTCTTGGGGGCTGGGGAGATAGCTCCGTGGCACAAGTGTCAGCTTCACAAGTGCAAGGTTGTGAGTTCGAATCCTGGTCCTGCAAAAAATAAATAAATAAATAAATAAACAAATAAACTCAGGCCCTTGCACTTGCCAGGCAAGTGCCTATTTTACTGAGCTATCTCCTCAGCCCCCCTTCAATCTAGATTTAAACTAATTCATTTCACATAGAAAGCTTTTATTAACACATAAGATCAGCCTTAAAACCAATCAGACCTATGCACAGTTCCTTGTTTATAAACCTACGTTGCGTTTCTGTTGAAGTCCTTCAGGGTCCTCCATAATCTGACCTTCATCTGTGCCTGCAGATGTGTAACCCATTTCCCTCCCATGGCCTGAATCTATTGCCCTTCAGGTAGGTGTGGCCACCGGCTGTGGCTGTTTGTTTACACACGTGTTTCCCAGGATACCGGTGTCATCCCTGCGCCACAGAGTGCCTCATGGGTTGTGCACGCTCACCCTCGATCCTAAACAAATGACCTTTCGTCTTGTGCTCTCAGCACTCCGAAGCTGCACTTTGTCAGGCCTAGCCATATCACGCCGAATAATCATAAGTTCTGTTTCAAAATTACGGTTTATCCTGCGTTTCAGCTCTTTCCAAATGAGAACGAGGAGGGAAACCACCACCTCAGAGCTTGTCAGCAGTGTATAATCTCAGGGAATGCTGGAGCAAACCAAGACCTACATACTCTCAAGGACCCAGGTGATCGGTATGTGCATCATGTTCTCAGGAGCTAAGGACAAAGATTGCAGTCAGGATGAGTTGGCCAGGACCACGCAGAGGCTGTAATGCAAATCCCGGAGCTTCAGTCCTAGTCTCACTGGTTGTATGACCCTGAATAAGCTGGAAAAAGCATTCAGGCCTCTGTTTTCTTTCCTTTTTATTTATTTTTTATTTTTTTATTTTTTTTTTCTTTTTTCTTTCCTTTTTAAAGTGTATTTAGTGCAGGGTTTACAGGGTCTCACTACCCAGCTTAGGCGTGTACTAATCTCCTCTTTTTAGCCTCCCAAGTGCTAGGATTGTAGGCATGAGCCACCACACTAGTCTCAGTGGCTGTCTCTATACCCTGGGGACAGGGCTGGCACAGCATGCTGGGGATCCAACCCTGGTCCCTGCATCTCCCTAAGCAGGCACTTTAATCTGCTGAGCTATCTGGCTGGCCCTCTCTGTTTTCTTTTATTTAGAGCAAATAGAATGACTCTCCATCAGTGTTCCACCAGGTATTTTGTATGCATTACAACAAGAACATTTTCAGACGGCCTGAGTATAATTTAGACCATACTGAGCTCACAGCACAGGCCAGAGTCAAGCAGCACCTGGCAGAGGTGCTGGCAACCCCACTTCTGGTCAGTGGAGAGCCGGTCACTTCCTCATGCTCCCGTTTGGCATGCTACATTGTTGGGTCCGACCATGCATTTTTGTACACCCAATGAGGTTGAAGCTATTCTGTGCTTTGTACCCAGAAAGGCTATATACAAACTTTATTAATTACTAGCCATTTCACCAGCTTGAATTGTTCTGTTTTAAATATTTCCCTTCCTTTCCTTGCAGTTAACAGTGTCCTTCCTTGCTGCCTGAGTATGTGAACAATCGGAGAACAACACAGAAGCTCAGGCCATTTGTTTAGGGTTGAGAGTAAGCTTTACTGCAAACAAAAAATAACACAAACAGAGCAGGTGTGCATGTGGATGCTTTCAAAGGCTGATTAGTGATGAGCCTGAGATGGGATGGAAGGAGGTAGAAAAGAGGGGAGAAGAAGATAAATTGGCATTTGATTTATCCAGGGGACAGGAAAGTGTGAAAGAAAATTGATTAGAAGCAGGGCTTGGGAAGTAAGAAGATGAACCTGGAATGTTTCTGATTATTCAAAGATGAAGTTAGAATTTGTGAAAATGGCTTAGGCTAAAAAAAGCTGGGAAAGACAATGTTCTTTAGGGTTTAGGTACAGATTTCTGTGAAGTATGGTCCAAGCTTAGTTTGTTTTAGGGAGCTGAGCCTTCTCATGACATGCTATTTGTCCTGTTTGAGTACAAGTGTATTTTTCACTTCTTGCTGCTGCTGTAGAGTTTTCAAATGTGAAGAGCAATATGACCTTACTCATTAAAGCAAAGCCTTGGCCACATTCAAAACCTCGACAGTGAGTATTGCTCATGGAGGGATTAGAGCAATCTGGGCTGTTGCTGAAGGTTTCCAGGGTGCCAGATCCTCCTGTCTTTGTGAGTGAAGCGGTCACCACAGCGTGGGAAAATTCTAGATGTTCTTGTCTGTGTAGTACTGCAGACTATGCCGTTCTCCGCCATGGAGTGGAACGGGAGGAGCGGCATTTCTGTCTCATTTCCAAGAGTAGGGGAAGGCAAAGAACTAGGAAGGGAGCCACCATCCAGCGGGGGGCTCCGGGGCTCACCTCAGGTATTAGCTTCAGTCCACAGACTGTGCATAGGAAGCTTCCAAGAACGAAGAGGTTAGGAAATGGAAGCTGAGAGGAAGTCTAGCTGGACCAGACAGCTTTATGACGCATAACTGAGAAGGGGGGGCTAAAGGTTCTTCCTCGAGTGGGCCAAACTGGATCATCACCTACATCGTGTGCCCGTGAAGGCTGGTGTCTCATGAGGGTTCTTGGGCAATTCAAAGCTGCTTTCAAAACAGCCCATCACTACAGAGAGCTGAGAGAAAGGACCACTGCCAGGGCCTAACAGCCCATCACTACAGATAGCTAAGAGAAAGGACCACTGCCAGGGCCTCCCTCAGGGAGCAGGGGCCAACTCTGACTCTCTGGTTTGGGGAATGACTTCGTCTTGCATTATGGCTCTGAGTAGAATGATAACCCACTTGGAGTCAAGGGTCAGGGCAACTGAAATATAATTAGAAGCACAGTGATATGAAACAGAACATCTTCTTGGCCAAGCCCAGAACTTTGCTCTTTAATTGCCACATGCTCTGCAGATGCCCTTAACCCTCATCGACAAAATAGAATAATAATGTATTTCATGGCTGTGCAGGTTAAATACCATGATGTCTGAGAAGATATTTGCATCTGTTGGCTGGCCTGTTTTCATCACTGAAGCTCTGTTTTAAATATTGAAACTTTAAAATCAGTGGCAATGACTTCTTGAATCCCTGCTGTGGGTCAAGCATTGCAGTAAAGATTGTAATATACACCATTTAATTCCTGGAATATTTTCTCCATAAAGATAGTGTTTTTGTGACATTTTATGTAGGTGTTAGATAAGGCTTAAAATATTAACAGATTTCCACATGGGCATGGAACCTCCGGATGGTGGAGCGGGCAGGCACTTGAGTTCCTACCTGTCTCTCCAAGGCTTGGGACACTTGCGTTTTGCACCATGAGAGGCAGCTGTCTGCCATGCATAACCCCACCTGTGGCTGGATCTGAACTGCTCTGAGGACCGAGCAAAACTGCTGGGTGGGCAGCAGGTTCTTTGTTAAAAGTCACTGTCCAGCATAACTGGTGGCAAAGCCCTTTGCCCTGTTCATTTAGAATTTCCAATAAACAATAAATTGTTTTGACATCTGACCTAATATGTGGAACATATGTATACTGAAGGTTGTTGTTTTCATTTGTTCAACCTGGCACCACTCATACAGGAAGGTGCGGGGCTTGGAATGAGTCCATCTATCAGAACCACACCCTCTGGTTGGGTCCAGGACTTGACTGCAATCTGAGTAATGATTTTGGAGGTGGAAGAGCTGAGGTCAGTGCATACAGGGTGTCTAGCCTGTGTCTGAGCTCACGATGTCTACCTTGAAGCCCCAACTCTGGCCTCCTGGACCAGAGGCCACCTTCCTTCACCTGCTGGTGTCATAATACCCACAGCCCTGGGCTCTTTGTGACTGGGCTTTGGAGCAGAGGTATTAAAATCACTGTGCCCAAAGTAGGTATATGTTCAGGAACTAAGGTTTCAGGCAGTGAAGGGGCCACAGAGCAGCCTCGGTCCCTCAACTGTCTGTAGTAGTGAGGCTTTGGGAAGAATTTACATGTGAAAACTGAACAACAATTCATCCAGAGGCAATTTCAGCTCAAACCAGTGGGAAAATTGCTGTTCAAATTGGTATTTCCATTGCCAAGTTTATTGACAGAAATGAATTTTAAAAAAAGCCTCTTTGTTTCATGAATTTGTTGTCGATTACAAAACAAAGAAAAAAGATAGGTACAGGGTTTTCTATTCCCCAGTTGGGGGCAGACTGGATTTCGACAAGGCTTCCCTGTTATGATGTCTCAGCCGGAACACGCCCTCACTGCACAAAGAGTGATGTGGCTCTGGTCTTTGGGTGGAATCTCTCATCTGTGTTCGCATCAGTGAATGCCTCCCTCCTCATCTCAAACCTGGGAAAAGCTGGGCGTAGATAACAGACCTGACCTTTCCAAGGTCGCAGGCTGACAAAGGTGGCAGCTGCTGGGTTGCAGTTGGCGTAGACCCTCAAGCTCTCGACCACCTTGAGTTTCCTCCCCTCCTTGGCCAGAGAAGCCCAGGCTGCTGCCCCTCTCCTCTGTAACAAGGCCAACCCCTTCCTTAGAACTTCCCAATGGCCTTAGGTCCTGGAGGCCGCTCCTCATCTCCGCGCCTCTGCCTTCTTCCAGCCTCTCCCACCGATGTATGCAGTCTTCCTCAGCTGTCCTCAGACTGAATGTGTCGGCTTCACAGACAGTGGGGTCACACAAGAAGCTAGCAGCCCTTCCATAACTGCTGCTGACATGGAAATATGGGAACAAATGAGTTCCAATTCATACGTCGCCGCATGACAGAACAAAAAACCTCTACTGAGGAATTAAAGCCATAAATATCCTACAGGGCTCCTACCTGAGAGCTTGTTCCTGACATCTGGAATGGCAGCTCACTGCAGCCACTGTGCCGTGGGCACGCTGCTTGCAATGCCGGTGTGACAGACCTGCTAAGGGAAAGGGAGCAGAAGGGAGGCCTGAAGGGCAGGGACGAAGTGGGCTCTGTCAGTGGGACTCTGGCAACAGAAGCCCCTCTCCCTCCACCCCCGCAATGACTGTAGTCAACAAGAAGACCCCAGAGCCTTCTGTTCTGAGGTTTCCAGAAAGCCAGCTTGTGACAAAAGCCCTGTCCTTCTGAGAGGCATTAGCAGCTTTATGGCTTGTCTCCCATCTGATTGACAGCAGTGTGACAGCTCGGAGTTTGTGCTCCTGGAAGGGACAGTGGTGGAAGCTGAGAGGAGGATGGAGACCGCAGCTTGGGGTTGCCCACTGGCTGTGTCTGGGCCTCTTCCACAGGCGGCCGTGGAGGGGAGTGAAAGATGCCGAAGGCTGAGGAGCCAGTCAAGTGGTGATCCATGCAAGCAGGGAACTTTACTGATGGGGCTGTCTTTGGACAGATGTTTGCTATTTGTGGAAGTGGGCGGGGCGTCGTTGGCAAGGACCGCATCCTGGGCTGGAGCAGCTGGTGATTCTCCCAGTGTGGTGGGAATCCCCAGGCTTGGCGCTTTTTGTGGGCACTGACAGTTTTTGTGAATGAAATAGACTGGTAGCTCTCCCCGGCAATTTAGGCCGGGCTCTTAGGGGCCTGGAGCTGGTGATTGATAGGAAACGCTTCCCCTTCAGATGGCTTGTGTCCTCTCTGCCCAGGGCGAAGGCCCTGTGCCGGCAGGGCAGGTCTTTGGGATACAGACCAAGTCTAGTAATACAGGCTTCAGAATAATGGCCTGGGGTTCCACCTAAAGTTTTTTGGTCGTTGTTGTTTAAATGCCTTTTAAAATCATTTCTTCAGGTTCACAGAATTTGTTCTATCTTTTAAGGTCCAGATGCAGTGCATATTGTATAAAAGAGAGCACTGATTATTTACCTTGCATGAATTAAACATATATACCTTTAGCTAGAAACTTCTGCATAACGTAACACTTACAGAAAGCTCAAACACAGGGATATATATATATATATATATATATATATATATATATAATTACAGGTACATAGGGTGTCTAACAGCTTTCATGTGCAAAAGGAGAAAAACTAAAACTATTATTTTATGTGTTCTAAAATATCTCTTTTTTGTGCTGAAGTCAAATGTTGTCTGAACACGGAACGGACTGACATAATGCAGCAGTATTATAACATTGACCGTTTTGCGAATACTTTTAATAATAGCTTAAACATGTGCAACAGTTCTTGGTGAATTAGGGAGATAGACACTCAGTTCTTTGTATTTTTAATCAAGCAGAAAGCAGTTCACGGAATGTTATATCACGTTTTGTACTTTGTTGTTGCTACTGTCTTTTGTTTTCGGTGGCTGTCTGCCACCGCCTCACTCTCCGTGTCAGTGGCCACGGAGCTCTATGACATCCCAGAAGCTTCACCGAGCAGCGCTACCTGCCACTGGGCCCCAGCCAGCTCCCGACATGGCCCAGGCAGGGACAAGCCACACCGGGTGCTTGAGAGGGAGTTCTGGGTGTATCCGAACCACTAGTGCCACACAGATCTCAAGGAAAGCCAGCACGGCCCTCCCTGGGACCCCACCAACCAATGGGGGTTCAGTGTAGAGCCACACCCGCAGGCCTAGACCATTGCGCTGCCCAAGCAGGGCCTCACAGAGTTCTACGACGTGCTGGCCACGCTCATGGGTGACGGTGGAGTGGAGGAGGAGACGGCCTAGCTGCCCAAGAGGACCTCCTTGACTCTGGACAACAAGGGCTTCTTCTTCCACACAAGTTAGCAAGGGGAAGCCACCTACTGTGCTCCACTGTGCATACCTACAAGGTACAGGTGGTTTGGGCATACCTTCTGTAAGTACTCGGGGCAGATGAGGAGCATTTGAGAGGAGCAGAGAGGAAGGTGGGCTGCCTGTGAGGAGCACTGGCGGCTGCGGTGGCGGCAGAGGCAGGCAAAGGAGGAAGGGGCAGGAAGGAGAGAGGGGGAGGG
>PVJA010002456.1:0-106839 GCA_004027025.1 Myocastor coypus | reverse complement strand
GGAAGGGGAGGAGGAGGAGGAGGAGGGGGAGGAGGAAGAAGAGAAGAAGAGAAGAGGAAGGGGAGGGGAGGAGGAAAAGCTTACAGAAGTACATTAATTATGTGTTCCTGTTTTCATGGCATTTGATTTCCCTTTCTTTTTTTTTTTTCTCTCTCTCTTAGAGGATTAATTTAAAGTCTCTAGCTATGCTGAACTCAGAGTTCTCCTTAGCTTCAAGCAGTGCTAACTCCTACTGAGTATAATCCTCATTCTCAAAAACTCTAGCAAGAAATTTCAAAACTGTCCAGCGAATAAAAGTATCAAATTTTAATTCTAACATTTTTATCATAGCCCTTAGAACCAAAAACAATGTCTTTTTTCTTCCTTTTGTCTTTTACAGAACTTTGAAATAATGTAGAATCACAATGGAAATGCTATACATAATACATTATGTTCATTTCTCATGGCCTGCCTATTATTCCTTTCTCTTTCTGATAATGAAGAGAACTTGTAGGAAAATCAGATTGTATAGATAGCTCCAAGGTACTACTCACTGAAAAAAAAAAAATAGAGAGAGAGAGAGAGAGAGAGAGAGAGAGAGAGAGAGAGACTGCTAATAATTTGGTAATAAGAAAGTCTGCTTTGCTCTTGAGCTTCACATTTCTCTGTATTTCAGAAATATTCCGGAGAAGAGTTGCAGAAGTCACCCAACCCAGGAAAAATCTTCCCGGCAAGTAAGAATGGATCCAGCAGTGCAAAGAACTTCATTAGGACATCAAGCCTGTAGTCATATTTTCAATCATTGCTTTAACTTTCCCCTTACAAGTGCTTTCACTTATTTTGGGACAACCTAAGGCTCTGCGTGGTACACAGCAACACAGTTTGAGACATTTCTGTGATGTTCTGTACATCATATAGTTGCTAACAACCTGTCAAAGTCATCCTGACACCAAACTGAGACACCGATGGTTTGGGTAACATATTAGAAATGAAGGGGGAAAAAAAAAAAAAAGATAGTCCTCATTACTGTAATATTACCAGCAGAGACACACTGAGAATCAATTACTGATTGTGACCTAATGAACCAACCTTCAGTCAAGTAGAGAACTGTACTGTACTGCACTGAGCTTCTTATATCATCAAATGATTTAGGAAGAGGCACTGCCTAAGACGGGCAACAAGTCGAGGCCAATCTGTTTCCTTAAATTGTGGCTGGCTTAATTACCTTGTTCCTGAGTGCAGAGATCAAATTGAGCAACTTAAGGTGCTAAAGCTCTGCACCAGCTGGAAATGGAAAGGAAATAATTAACACCAACAAGAGCTACATCTAAGGTTGTGGTGCCTCCTGACAGAAGCAAGGAGACTCAAAGTTAAGGCAGGTGTGAAGTCCTTGACAAGGGAGCCCTTCTCCGCCCGCCTGGCTGAGTTTGTCCAGGTTGCCTATGGCAGCTGCACATTGAAAAGTCCAAGCAAGGGAGCCAGGGATTTAAAACTCACAGCACAGCCGGGCAACCGATGAGCAAATGCACCTGGGTACCTGTGTGCAGATGGCCAGGCTCCCCGTGAGAAGGGAGGGATGGTGGAGGAGTTGCTACTATTCCACAGTCCGTGTTCGTGTAGCTCAGAGAAAAAGGCTAGGTGAAATTCTATAGCCAGCACACACTCAGTTCTTGTCACTGGTGGTGCCATCTGTCTGTCTCTCATCTCTTAATGGTTGTCATGTCACTGTCCTCTATTGTACACAGGGCCAGAAAACTAAACAAGGTTCCAACTTTCACAGGTTCCAACTTATGAAAGGATGCCCACTATCATGTTTTCAACTGAATTTTTGAGTCATTTTAAATCTTATTTATCATTGTAGTGCCCCTTCTCTTTACACACAAGAAGTTGGCAAGCATGTCAAACCAAAACATGATATGTTTCTTTCTTGCCAGCCTCAGAGAGGAACTCCTGGATATGTTGGTCCCCAGCAGCACAAAAGTACAGCAGAAGCAGCAGTGATTTAAAAAACCCAGGATTTAGACTCAACTCCCCATTTTGCCATGGAGGTTCTAGTCCCATCCCTAGGACATGCACAAGCTACATCCCCTCACTGCCTGTGTGCTACTCCCCAGGCATTTTGGAAAGGCAAGACCCCTCTGCGAACACAAAGCTCTGCAAGCCCAGCTCACCTTCCTCACACAAAGCAATGAGTGAACTCATTCTCTTCATGTTACCAATGAATCAGTGCCATCGGTAGCCCCCAAGGCACCCTTTAAGGATGATGATGCCTCACAAAGATATTTCCAGCTGGTGACTCATTACTAGAAAGTCTGACACACAGATGAGTCACAAGTGGAACTGTTAGAACAAATGGACATTTGAGTGATGGGCCATGTACTTGCCACCCGAAGCCCCCAGCTGTGGACATACACCATGAGTCAGAGAATTCAACTGGGGAGGAGTTCCCAAAGGCAGCGCTTCTGAAACTTAGGTGCACACAGGAATCATTTAGGTAAATTCAGGTTCAGATTCCTGGGTTGGAGTGGAGCCAGAAAATGGGCAGCTCTAATCTCCTTTCTCTCCCTAACTTAACCAATCTCTGAGCCATCCTTTAAGCAGCAAGACTTTAAGGCTTCTGTTCCTTCTAGAAATGTCCTTGTTAACAGGGCAGATACATTAACCCAATCCACTGAGTATAACCTAAGTCCTACAAGCAACTCACCAGTCCTTAGGACAGAGATAGCATCAAAGTTCTACACAAAGAATATATGGAGCACCAGACTCCCTAATTAACCCAGTTTATCAGAGTCCAATTTGGGGAACATAGTCTTTAACATCCTCACAGGAGCAATTCACTAGGTACTGAAAAGCAGGGCAAAAATCTCGCAATGATGGGGCAGGCTCAAGTCCAAGAAAAAGCAACACAGTCAAAGTAAACCTATCTAGGACTCTCCTTCACCTTGTCCAAAGCCTCAGCAGTTCTCAACTGTGGGTTGCAACCCCGGCGGGGGTCGAACGACCAAAGCACAGGGGTCACCTAAAGCCATTCGGAATCATAACTGTAGCAAAATTACAGTTTTGAAGTAGCCACCAAAATTATTTTTTGGTTTGGAGTCACCACAACATGAGGAACTGTATTGCGGGGTCACGGCATTAGAAAGCTTGAGAACCATCTAGGCCCTAGATGATGGCCCATGCAGATGTCTCCTGATGCTTAAAATCTCTGCAATTTTCCTCCTTCATGTCCTTCCACAACCATGCTACTCCCTCCTTTGGAGTTGGTTGACCCTGATCTGAGAGCCACGACCAGTCACAGGAAATAATTTTCAAATCCATCCCTTACATATCATGTGGTAATTTCTTGTCCTGACACTTGGCAAAATAAAATGAAGGAAGCACCCTGGACATTCCTTCCTGCACTGAGAAGACACAGAAAAGAATTGCACAACACCCAGAAACTTCATAAAGAGAGAAAAGACATTGGACACAAGCATATCCCTTAGTAACCATGTCTTTGTTGAATGTGAGCCCCACACCGGGTGCAGCCCCGGCTGCCACCAGGGACGCCAAGCTGAGCCTTCATTTGATGCTGCCCTGTGGTGTGCTGCCCTGCCCTACCGAAAGCTGGTGATTCATTGGATTTAATATTGTCCTGAGTCTCGCTCCAGGGAATGCTGCAGGAATTTTTTTTTTTTTTTTAGCCGTTTAAAACTCCCTTCTATAAAAGAGATTCTTTATTAACTCACAGTGATAGAAATCAAATAGCTTGGTTGCTATACAGTCACAGGGTATTTGACGATAAGGGGCATATTTCAATTGTTTTATTCTCATTCCCCCTTTATAGTCAGTATTTACCAAGATTAGGGTTAAAATCCGTGGTGTGAAAAGCAAGGCCCACAGTGAAAGAAGTATCCTGCTCCTGCCTCCTCTTGGCTGATGTGGGTCCCTTAAATACTGCCCCCCTTGACATCTCCCAAGTCCCTCTGCTCTGAAGCTGGTTTATAGCCAAGAGGAGATGCTCTGGGACTCTCCTTCACCTTGTCCAAAGCCCAGATGATGGCCCATGCAGCTGTCTCCTGGTCTTTAAAATCTCTGCGATTTTCCTCCTTGGCTCCAGTGTTTAACTCTAGAATGCCTGTGACTAGATGCATGTGCCATGCCTCCCCCAGACACGCACATGAAAATGATCTTCTTTCCAGCTGAACTTGGATTGTTCCCTAACTTCTGGATACCCAGAATGGATGAGGTTACCTCCTCCAGCCCTGGAGTACCCTGCACACTTGTTGCCTGAATCAGGACACTCTCAGAGGGCTCGCCTCAAGCACTCTGGCCCTCACAAGGTAAGCTGCTGCTATCTGAACCACAATAATTTTTTCAAAATTCCTCTCATTACATCTAAACTTTGCAAGAACTTGCAGCTATACTATTCTTTTACTTTAAATAGATTGAAAAGCCTTGTCCATGAAACAAATATCTCACTTAAGTTATCTGTAAGGCCAACTTACAGAGATCGATTTATAAGGGTGGTGAACTTCAGAAGTTAACTTTCTGTCCACTTGCAAACTTGACTATTGGGTGATTTCCAAGGCCAATTTAAAAAGATCTATTAAACTTCAGGAGGAAGCTAGGGGTCTGGCATGAGACTCTCACAGTGGAGAGACTGAGGCTGCCACACCCATGTGCGGGTGTTGGGCTTTGTGCCATGGACAGCACAGGCATGAAGTTCATAGCTTTTTAAAATATATAGATCATTTAAGAAGCATCCTTTGCTGACACACAGAGAAGTCAGAAATCAAGGGCTTATAAGCTCCTGACCTTTTTCACTCAAATGATCAAAGAAGCTACCCACAGAGGCTGCTCTCCCATTCCAGGGGCCACCTTTGGCCACCAGGGTGCCATTCTCAACAACACATTTCAAAGGACTCACCAGTAAGCACATGTTTCCTTGAGGTGTGGTTACTTCCAAAGCATGCCACTTCAAAAAGTATGTTTACTGCTTTTCTCTCAAATTCCATCATAGTATATAGAAGCATGGGTCATTTACACAATAATAAAAAGGATAATGAACTTGAAAATTTATTACCCTAACCCAAAGATGAATGTGTTAGTGTTGTATATGATTGTTTTGCAGACTTTCCAAATCCAATTTCAAAACTAGCACAAGACATGCTGTGAGATCTCTTCACAGTTGTCCGATGGACTTCTAGTGATCCTAGACGACACTGTCTCTCCCAAGTCCCTGGGAGTCCCCTAGTTGTTTTTAGTAGATCTCATGGTCCTGGGAGGAAACCATAGTGAATTCCTCAGACCATGCTGGGTATGTACTCAAAACCTCTACTGACAGAGCATCCAATACATAAAATAAAAAACAACTTCCAACCATTCAAAACCCATCAAGGGTGCCTCAGCCTGGCCTTCTCACTGCATGTAGATATAGGACACAAAACTCTGTAGTTTGGAGTGATCTGATATAAGAAATATTGTCATTTTTAAAAGTCAGTGTGTGTGACTATGTCTTCCCCTGGTGTCTTCAGAGGGCTACTTCCTCTGCAGACACTTGAGCAACTTCAAACCTGCCTATATACTGGTCACATGACTCAGCATGGGTTTCTGGTGCCAGCCATGGAAAAGAGGCAGCACTGTTCCCCACCACATACACACACACACACACACACACACACATCCCTTACTCCATAGCTTTTGCAAGGGAGTCAGCTTAAGTCTTTGCTGGTCTGTACTTGGAGTTCATCTTTATCTATCTTCCCCCATGATATTTCTTCCCAAAGAACAATGATTTTGTTGTTTGTACCCAAATGCTATTCCTGGTGCCTAAGATAGAAGTTTTCAACAAATATTAACTAAATGAAGAGGTAAATAGATGAGTAAAAAGGAAGATTTTCCAATAGTCAAGGGACTGATGGCTCTGCTGTTCTTCCAACCTAGGAGCTGCCCCTTCTCCCTGCACCCACCACCTCCTTTCTCTCCCACCTCCCATATTGAACCCATTAATAAACAAGGAAGGCCAGCTAGATGCCTCAGCGGACAAAAGTACCTGCTGAGGCAGAGTTCAGTGACCAGGGTTTGTTTGCTGGCATGCCACGCCAGCCCCACCCCCAAGGCGTGCTGAGACAACGATGGAGATTGGGCATGGTGGTACACACTTGCAATCCCAGTGCTTGGGAGGCTGAAAACAGAAGAATCACTATGAGTCCAATCTACATAGTGAGATCCTGTAGACCCTGTATTAAATACATTTTAAAAAATAAGGAAGAAGGAGTAGAAACAACAGATATATATATACAGACACAAGGGCACCGGTTTTCCAGTTAAGACCTTGACAATTCATAACATTAAACAAGAGCTAACACTGAAAATGCTTATAGTCCTAGGATGTGTGAAAAATCAAAGTCTGGATGGCTGCTGTCATCTGCCTTTTATGATCTCTAAATATAGATGACTTCTCAAAAGCACCTTTTGTACTAGGGGTTGAACCCAAAACCGATTCACTGAGCTCATCTCTAGCTCTGTTTTTATATTTTATTCTAAGACTGAGTCGTGTTAAGTTGTGTTGTCCAGGCTGGGCTGGAACTTATGTTCCTCATGCCTCAACCTCAAGAGTGCTGAGCTTACAGGCATGTGTGGCCATACCTGGATAAAAATCACTTCTTAAATTCTACCTTACATTATCTGTCATAATCATAAGAAGATATACTACCCTACTTTCCAGTGGGGGAAGAAAAGACTATCAAGAAATTTCCAGAATTCTCCCATGTTCACCTCACATACCCTTGCACTTCTCTTAGAGGAGAAAGTATCCTTCCTCTAGGATACTGTAACTTGCTTTAGCTACTTTCTCTTTTGGTTGGAGCAAGCAGACAGTCCCCTACACACACCTGACTCCTTCTTTCCTGGTGCATGTGTACATATTAACACAGAGAGATATCTGCATATGCAATCACTCCTTTACATTTAGCTTTTTCTCTTTCATTTATAAATATGCCCCCATAATGCCCCAGAACAAAGTGACTCTAAATTTCTTTCTTGGATAAGAACCATTCTCATTCCTTCCTTGTGGAGAATAAAAAAAAATGCATTCAAAAAATGGAAACCCATTTGCCCATCACAAAACAACTTCTGCCCACACAGATACTAAAATAGCTCTCTACAAAATAATTATCAATTTCCCATTTGCCAAATCTGAAGAGCTACAAAGTAGACAATACCTCTGTAGCATATACTGTTGTAGAAAACACTCTACTTCTTAAAACAGTTTTGCCTTAGCTTCTAGGACTTGCTGCCTTCAGATTTTCTTCCTCACTCTGAATAATAGCCTTCAGTCTCTTGGACTGCTTTCTCCTTTCCCCACCGGCCCTGCATCTTGATAGCTGACTATGAAAGAAAAGGCTTCTGTTCTAGTTTGTTTTCCAGACCTTCATTCTTTCCCTGAGTTGGTACATTTGCTCCTTTAACTTTAATAACTATTTCTAGAAACCAATAACTTTGAAATGTGTATTTCTCTTCTGGCCACTCTCAAAAATGCCAGAAATCTGTGTCTAATTGCCTCTTGAATATTTGAATTGAGCGTGAAGCTATGAGGAAGCAATATTTCTTATTGTTTTTCAGCCTCTATTCCTGCTCATCTCTGAGGAAAATACATGCTGTTTCTGAGTGGTAATTGCTCTTAATTCCCCATTGTTCTTTCTTTGTGCCCAATGACCACAAGCCATCTAACTTCTACTTTTAGAAATGTCTGCAGACCTCACCATTTCTTTCATTCACCTTGCCACTGTCTTAGATCAGTCTTCACCAATTCCTTATTTTATTTTCCTACCACCAATGTAATTCCTTTTCAACAGAAAAAAATTCAATACATAGCAATTACAAAAACAAGAACACAAATTCCTTGAACTCTTCATGTCAAAAATTAACTAATATTATGAGAGTGGAACCTCAGTTCACAAATTTAATTTTTTCCACAATTCTGTTCACAAAGCAAATTGGACAAGAACTGAATCAAATTTCCCTGTAAGATCCACATTGACCCTCACAACTGAATTTGATTTGGTTCTCATCCAACTCAGTTTATGACCAGAATCATCGACAGAATTAAATTTGTGAAAACAAGTTCTGTTTTCATTTGCCAATGTATGTGGATGGATACTAGAAGTTACTGTCAAATAAGCATATGGTTTTGTTAGCTGCATCATTCCTATTAGGTTCCCTATGTCATTTTATAAGTATTAGTTTTACTGACTGTATGATATTCCATTTTATAATGAGAAACAATCCCTTAACACTGGCTATGTATAGGCCAAGATCAAAACAGAAAACTGAAAAAGGATGCACAGAATTTGGGAGCAAGGAAAACGAGTGGGTAATAAAGTAATTCTCAGATGACAACCACCGCAGGAAGGGGTGGAAGACACCACCACATCCTCGATTTTTTTTGAGCATAGAGACCTGTGATTTTGCTTAATTAGCGTTTTATTTTATTCTTTGTCTCTTGCCTTGTATCAAGTTCATCAAATATTTTTTATCTTTGTATGAGACTTAACTGTACCCCTTGGGCTGTTTTTAAGTTTTTCCTTAGGGATCACATATGCAGCTTTAATTTGTCACTATCTAATTGGAGGTAAAATTGAACCACTGCCAGTCCAACACAGGAAGCTCACAGCATTCTCTTTACATTTTCTGCCCCATTCCATCCTTCATTCTGCTGTTGCCACAAACACCTCTGTACAAGTATTCCCTGTAATGCATTGTAATTTGTGTTTAAATATGTAATTACATAAGTTAAGAAATAATTATACCATTTCTGGTTTTCCTGAAAATGCATTTTCATCTGCTGTTATTCCTTCCCTGTACCTAAAGAATGACCTTCCCCATAATGTAGAGATATTAACACAAATTCTCTGTTTTCATTTGTCTGAAATGTCTTCATTTTGCCTTCATTGGGGGGATAGTTTTACTAGGTATCAAAATCTGGTTGTCAGTTCTTCCTTCTTGCTGCCTTAAGAATGTTTTCCTTATCTTATAGCCTCTTTGCTTCCCATGAACACTAGGCTGTCATTTGGTTTGTAGCTCCCTTATAGGGAATAGCTCATTCTTCACTGGCTCCTTTATGTTTCAGAGGTTTGACTACTTTAGAGCTAGATGCAGTTTTCTTTGATTGTATCTTCTATGAGCCCTGCTGAGTTTCTTAAATTTGAAAGTTGAAGTTTGATATAAAATTTGAGACAAAAAGAAACCCAAGCTGTTAAAAACATGACAAATACTTTAGCCTTCATTCCATTCTGTAGCTTTGTGTCTTAACTAAAGTCTCCTGCATTGCACTATCCAAGTATGATGCACAATTTTATGTCTTTCTGCTTCATTTACGCCATGATTTCTACTGAAAGAAGCCTTTCTCCCAGCCATTACTAACCCACGTGTGTCTTATTCAGGCATTAAAATCCAGTTCCGATGTCCCCTGATCTTTGCCAATTGCACACAATACCACCAGTAGTATGGCAGCTGCAACTACTCTTCCCCAGCACACAGCTTTTCTGTTAGTACCATCCATAAAAGATGTCATTACAATTATGTTTGTGTGTATCTTCTTTCATCTGACTTTACTCATTGATAATTTTCTATTGCTCTATTCATGGTCCTCATAACAAGCACAATGCCAGTGTCATACTGTGTATTCCCTATATGTTTATAGGCTGCTTGGATGAATAAGTCAATGAGCTGAATAGACTTAAGACAATGACCTACCACACTAAGCAAGGAGTAATAAAATGGCATTTATCTTCAAGTTTATCTGTCTAGATTTGAATTTCCTCTTCCGAGAAAATCTCTAAGGTAACTCATGGTTCTGAGTGGAGGCCAAGGATACAGGCTTATTTGTTTTTGCAGTGATGGAGGTGAAAGCTAAGCTTGATTTTTAAATCTGTAGCTAATAAAAAAGGAATGGGGCTGGGAAGATACCTCAGTGGACTAAAGTGCCTGCTTAAGCAGAGCACAGCAGCCAGGGTTCAATCCCCGGCATGCCACACTGGCCCCACCCCTGGGTACACTGAGATGGCAACTGAGAATGGGCATGGTGGTACACACCTGTAATCCCAGTGCTTGGGAGGCTAAAAAACTAAATACATAAATTAAAAACAAATCTAGACAGATAAAAACAAGGGATAATCAGAAAATATAGTGTGTCCAATTTAAAAATATATATTACAATAAAAGACATATTGCCATTAATACTCAAGATACTCCCCCTTTCTTCAACCTCATTTTCCAGGGCCGGGGATATAACTCAGTGGCACAGCACTGTCTGGCAAGTGTGAGATACAATTCCTGGTACAAAAAAAAATAATAATAATTCACTTATCTTGTCATTCTCGCCACCTTCTGAACCAGCTCAGGTAGTCCTCTTTTACCTGAGTTTATTAGGTGTGATCAAAACTACAGTGAATGAGGTTGCCATCCACAGAAAGGTGTTCTTATTAAAACATGACATTGTGTCCTCACCCACCTATTCACCCAACCTGGCGCTTGGGGACTTCTGTCTCTTCCTGAGTGAAAACAGCCCCAAAAGGTAAACATGCTGAATTGATTCAAGACATTGAGGCAGCTACAGCTGTGTAGATAAAGACAAGCAAAAGGACTCCAGAATGGCTCCAAACAGTGGAAAGAATGAAGCATTTAAATAAGATTATTCAGGGCCTGGGGAAATAGCTCCATGGCACAAGTCCCTGCCTGGCAAGTACAAGGTCCTGAGTTCAAACCCCAGTCCTGCAATAAATAAATAAATAAATAAATAAATAAATAAATAAATAAGTTTATTCAAAGCAAAGGGATCTTTTAGAGGAAAATTAATGGCAGAGTGCATTTACGGTAATAATTTTTTAAGTTTAAATAATCACCTTATTTATTAGTCACCCCACATGTGAAAGTGGTAGTCATTTTTATTATCTATAACATCGCACAGTCATTACAAAATCATTTCGTATCATTATAACACCCATTGCTAATATATTCACTTGGCAATCATGTGCCTATTACACACTTCTGTAAGAATTCTGTTGTAATTAATTATTAGTTAATGTAAATACTAATGACTACTTAAAATGATAGGCTAACAAAGAGTTACTGACAACTAAAGGATCAATGATTCAGGAATGAAATCAAAGAGCAATCCCTTGCAGCATGAAAGTTCCAGAGACTCAAGAGGCCAGAAGGAATACCAAGACCCTGGGCCATCTCTCTTTGGGGGAAAAAAAAAAAAAAAAAAAAAGCTTGATTTTAATTTAAAAGAAGATTGTGCCAATCTAGCATTGGTTTCACCATTTTTCTCGTGGCTATTACAAACAAATCAACAATGCACCGTTTCTCATTTATCTCATTTGCATCTTGTATTTCTCTGATGAGCAGTGAATTTGATTTTCTTAAATGATTGTTCTGGAAAAGGGATTTGGTGGCTAGGTTCGATTCAATTGTGTACTCATCCTCAGATCAAAAGCTTGAGGTATCTACTAAGAACGTTAGTTTGATAAAGGTGAGTTACTCAGATGGAACTTCAAACATAGTGACCTGAAATGAAGATCACAATCTGCCCTTCATGGATTTATCAGGCTTGGGAACATGGTATGCACTCGAGAAGAGCACAGCTTCCTTCCTCCGGAATACCCAGATTCCCCTCTGACAGTGGCCTGTTATTAAAAGTATCAATAAGAAGAAGATACAGCCTAACAAATACTAGGTTTCAGTCATCCATCCAGTTATCCCTCTAGTTCTAGTTCCTAAAGTTTTTGAACACAAGGACTCTCTTTCATAAACAGAGATCTAGAAACAAGAAGAAAAACCAAATAGAAAGAATTTTAGAACTACATGCCTATCTGTGTCATAGAATTTTTTGGTCCTTTCAACTCTGAAAGCTTTGCATATCTTTTAGACCACACTAGACCCTACCCATTATGAGTGCTCACTGGCATTTTCCTCATGAAAAGAAGTTAGACACATACTCTTTGTGTCTCTCCCAAGACAAGACCAGCATCCTGTCCTCCTTAAAATGTGGCTCTCTTTTCATGAAGAGAATTTAAGAGTCAACAGCCAATGAAATCATTTTATTAAATAGCAAATAACTACTTCACCTTCAACTCTGTAATCACTTTCAAAAGGCAGAGGAAACACATTGACCCCCACCTCATACAATTGGTCACTTCTGGGCCAGATAAATAGTTGGGTGCTTGATATGAAGGGTTTGGAGAAACATTTGAGCACTAAAAGGAGAGGAAAAGATTAACTTCCATGGGACAAGAGCAAAAGGAACTCAGGCTGACACATCGAGGATTAAATCTTGACTATCCAAACACTGCTCCATGCAGCTGGGCTGTCACCGATGTCCCTCTTCCTTGGTGACAGTTGTCAGGGGAACTGTGGAGGTTGCAAAAGCTCCCACAAAAAGAGGGAGAAGTGGCCAGGGCACTGGGTCTTCCAGGCAGGAAGCTCAGACTCAGAACCACATTTCTAGGAACATGGGTCTGATAAGACCAGAAGCAGGAATGAACTGGAGAAATCTAGCTTGATACCCCTTCTCTCTTCATGTTTAAAGGTCCCTGTCCTTGATGGAACTCAGGGTTCTAGTTAGCACTAATTCACATCAGCATTGTAAGTCTTGGACAGGCTTTCAAAATGGTATTGTCAAACCATTCTATTTTAGTGATACAGAACGTGAGATACAGAGTGAGATACACATTCTCTCACCACTGGATCCATGTACCTTCGCCTCTGGTTGAACTGGAAGTACAATGTTTCACTGGAGAGAGGTGGCCCAATCCCTGAGAGCCAGACATCCATACCTTACATAGTAGGAAGGATGCTACCTAGCTACTGCTACGTCACCCCAGTGTTAAGGGGAGAGACAGGGCAGCAGTGAACCTTGGGACAGCGTCAGCACTCTAGCATGAACGCCAGGGAAGGCTCTGTCTTACCCAGCAAGCTCAGCATGTCTCACAGACACTGTGGAGCGCTGCATGTGTTTGCCTGTCCCTGACCTGGCTACAGCTATCAAGATTCTGTGTCTTCAATAATCTAACCAATCAGGTCATAATCCAGCCACTCCTCGGGACTCTTCTCAGGACTTTCCTACCTCTAAATGGGAGTAAGTACTAGTTTCATTCTAGCCAAGTACACAAAACAATACAGCAGCAGAGGGAGTAGAATTCTACCCAGTTTGTCCCTTAAACCCCATGCCGGGGGGGGGGGGGGTGTATATCTACACACAGTGGTCCACATTAACCTCTTGTCTTTACTGCACTGCATCATTCTACACAAAATGCAGAAATCTTTACTCAGAAAGGTCAGGCTTCAAACTGTATACTTAATCTGGATTTTTAAAAGCGTGGTCTGTGAGGAGTTATGCTGTCCTGTCTAAACACCTGCTGGCACAGATACACAAATAAACCAACTGTGCTTAGCACTGGCTACCTTTCTACTCAGAACCTTCTTTTAGAATTTAAATATTTCAACACCTGTCAGAAGACAGGTGATTCTTCCATGGATGATAGAAATATCAGTAAACAAAAAAGCAGGCTATTTTCACTTACCTTGATTATTAACTTGAAAAATAGGGGATACTAAGATTAGAATTTCTGCAGACAGCTGATCTCCCTTTCTTTTTTCCTTCCTTCCTTCCTCCTTCCCTCCCTCTCTCCCTCTCTCTCTTTCTCTTTCTTTCTTCTTTTTCCTCTCCCATTCTCTCTCTCTCTCTCTCTCTCTCTCTCTCTCTCTCTCTCTCTCTCTCTCCCTCCCTCCCTCCGTCCCTCCCTCCTGCTAAGTTCAAAAGGAGCAGCGAGCAGTAGTTGATGCCACCTTGAAGAACACCAAGTGGTTAGAGAAGCACCAGGTGGAGCCAGAAAAGGTCTCATACAGGAAACATGAGTTCATATGTCAGTACAACGTTATGCATTCCAATATAAGAGCCAGTGTTCTAACTGTTGAGGAAGATACAGATATGCAGAGGTATGGTGGACTTGTGGTATTAGACTCAAGTTAGTGATACTGATGCATTCTCCTAGGGTAGGGGAACATATCAATGAATGATAGATGGGTGAATGGATAGATAGATAGATAGATAGATAGATAGATAGATAAGCATTATAAATATTGGCATGGGCTATCACTTATATCTGGATTTCCCCACCCCCAAAGCCCATAGGCAGGGCCTTCAGAAAGTGACTGAATTATGGGCCTCCTGGCTGACTTGCTGCTAGGCAGTGGAGTCAGGTCAGAAGAGATGGATCACTTGGGCTCCATCTGTGTGAGTTTACCCCCTTCCCTGGCACCCATTTTCACATTCTTTGCTTCCTGTCTCCCATGGTGTCACCAAACACCGTCTCCTATGGCTCTGTGACATGCTGCTCTGCCTTCCAGCCAGCTGATCATAGACTATCATCTGAGCCAACAGGAACTCTTCCTCCTTTAACCTGTGGGGGTCAATTACTGCTTCCCCATTGTAAAGCAACTAAGGCAGTATGTATAATGCATGTATATAGTGTCTCAGTTACTTTTTGCTTGTTACTGGGACAAAATGACTGACACCAAGAGTTGAGAAAGAAAAGGCTTATTTAGCTCACAGTGGAGGTTTTAGTACCTCCTCCACTGGCTCTAAAGCAGACAGCAGCAGTTCATATGGCAGAAAACAATGCAGAGCAGAAGAAAGCGGTATCTATCAGGCCTCTCTCTTCCCTCTATACTGACTGCAAGGACCAGCACTCCTCCAAGGCAAGTATGGTGGCTGTGAAGATCAAAAGCCTCTGAGAAAAAGGCACAGCTACAAGGTGGCTTGGTGAACACAGGAACTCCTCCAAGGAAGTGGGGTGCCGCATCCTTTCACAACCCCTTCATATACCCTCTTGGTGCTGGTGTAGGCCCTGGGGGGCGGGCTCATGCCCTAGGATAGGTCCTCCTGCCCCATGAGGTGGGGCCCCATGGCCCAGGACATGGAACTACTGAGGTGATCCAGCCGAGTTGGCCCAATGCATGGACCACTACATACAGTTTAGACTTAAACACATGTGCTTTTTTCTAGCTTTGAGGGCCTCACAGCAGCAATACGTAACAGCAAGAGTGCACCTACCAGCTAGCTCCTGCTTTCCAAACATGATATCCACTAATAGAACAAAATATCTTTACATGAATGGCTGATACCAAGCTTGGTTAAGGAAAGTACAGATGAACTTAGAATCTATTTTGTGCCAGAAGAAAAATATTGCCCAAAAAAATGTCAAAGGACACATCCAAAGGATGTATGAGTAAGCCTGAAGGTGTTATTATTGGTCAGCAATGAGAGAATTTGAGGATCTAAATAAATAACAGAGGTAAGCAGATAATAGCCCACCGGATATTATAGATAATGACTTAAATGTTCCTACAAGCTAAACAAATGAGTGAATAAATTGGGGAAAAGAACTCTCTTGACAGTAACAAGCCAACTGTAGTAATGATGATGCAATTTGAAAATAATCATTTAGGGGCTGGTGAGATAGCTCAGCAGTCTAAGCTCCTGCATAGGCAAGCTTAGGCAAGCATAGCGACCATGGTTCAATCCTGGGCACCACATGCCATGCCAGCCCCACTTGCAGGGTGGGCTAAGCTAGCCACTAGAAAAAAAAGAAAGAAAGAAAGAAAGAAAAGAAAAGAAAAAGAAATCATCATTTGGTATCAATAATAATAAGTAATCCAGGTAAGAACCATCAGCAGAGGCTAACATTAGGAAACACAGGAGCTGAAAATAGGCTTCCACATGCTCTTGAAGCCTCTCCCCATGTAACACTGAGCAATCACAGCTCAAGATATAAAGCAACTTTTCATTAGAAGAACTTTGAGGAACTTGTATAGATTAAAACTATGCAGAGACGTGGCTCTAAGGTGGTGGAGAACATGGAAACTAGCTTAGGTAGGTATGAGGTGGGACAAAACTATGGTCAACCAATGAGATTACAAGCACCATTGCTCAGGTAAAATTGATTAAATCCAGTACCAAATGGGGAAGCAAGTCAGGTAGCAAGCAGGCATGAATACAGCACAGGGTCTCTTCCTGCTGGAGGCCAGGTTAGTGATTCATTTGGGCTATTTCAAAGTGATTGATACCTATTTAGAATATCAATCCCTGGTACCAATCCTTAGGGAAGTATGTGGCTGTTCGTTTCCTCTTTTGTCTTGAGGTCTGGCCCATAGGGAGTGTCTGTCCCTTCCAAGTTGCAAAGTCACCTTGTCTTCCTTATTGTGTCCTTCAGGGCCTGGCTCTGTCTGCCTGCCTATAATATTTCTATCTAATTAAACCACCTACATCATCCCCCCCTCTAAAGAAGTAACCTAAACTGCCATGAGGGAATCTTGGGTAATGACCACTCTAGCTTCTTCAAGCTGAAAGGGGTCATAGTTGTTGACTGGCAGTCAGAGATACATTTTTAATACATAGATACGCGCAATTGGATGAGGGTCACACAAATTCCATAAACTCTCACCTGACTAAACCAACAGATGGTTCAGTGATTAGCAGTACGCATCACTTGAGCTTGTGTTTAAGGGACACAAAAGCCTCTAATGTGTCATTTCTGTCTACTTTTCAGAGTTAGTGGTAAGAGAGTGGAGGGCAAGAAAGGTGAACGTGGTGCCGTGTTGACCTTGAATCACTGATCTCAACAGCCTCTGGAATGTATCTTCAGTGGCTTCCATTCAATCCACCCACACATCAGGCACAGGGGACTGAGTAGTTTCAGAATAGACTTGGCGTGCATTTGCAAGAATTTTGGTAGCTGAGAGAGGGATGAACTCATCCAAAGAAAGTATTTAGTTTCCCTTCCCCTTTTCAACTGAATATAAATACACCATTTGAAAACTCTTAACAGAGAAGCTTGTGCTATCCTTTAAAATACCTTGGAAATACAGGACCTGCTCTTCTAAAGAGAAAACTCTCTATTCTTTTTTTGCACACAAGTGAAATGCATTCCTATTCTCCACTTTACAGCATGCATGAGAAGAGAAGGGAGTGTTAAGAGCCAGTAAATAGCACATCCTCAGAACTCCTGCCAGGACAGACTCTGCTGAGGCCGGCTTGTCCTTTCTAGAAGGGCTTGCCCTTTTTAAAATCTACATATCCTTGCCGGGCGTGGTGGCGCACGCCTGTAATCCCAGCACTCGGGAGGCTGAGGCAGGAGGATCGGTGCGAGTTCGAGACCAGCCTGGGCTACAAAAGTGAGCTCAAGGCCAGCCTCAACTGCATAGCGAGACCCTGTCTCAAAAAGACAAAAAAAAAAAAAAAAAATCTACATATCCTTGATGGGAACACAAAATGCTCAAGTCTGACATGAAATTTCACTTTATATACTATCCATTATAAAAGATCTTTTACAAAGAAGTTATTACCTTTAAAAAAAGAATCATCAAATGATTTGTTTGGAGATGCAATGGAATTTACATCAGCATTACTATGCAAAGAAGATTTCCTATGAAATGAATTGTACAAATAGCATTTTTGCGAAGTTTATGTTTTGCAAACCATTTTCAAGCAATCAGAAACAGTCTTCCTATACCATCTTCTGGAAGCAAGCAAAATGGTGGCTGGTAAAGAAGCTCAGGTATGCCAGGGCAGCCCTGGTGACACTAGCCTCCCTCAGGGTTCTGCATGAAAAGAACAAAACAACCTTTCCTCAAAGGGTGTACCACTCAGATGGGCCTCAGAACATCAGCATCACCCAAGAGCTTGATGGAAACATGCCACCTCAGTCCTGCTAATCACATCATTCATGAGCACAGGAAATTTTGGAAAGCACAGTACTGCCTGAGTGGAACATATTTTACTGCATCCACCCACCTTTATTCAGTACTGGGGAAAGAACCAAGGGCCTCCCACATGACAGACCAAGAGCTCTACTATATGGACACACCCCGAGGCCTCATTTTTTAAATTTCATAATAGGATTTGTCTTATTTTTAATTAATTAATTTATTGATTATTCATTTTAATGAGAAAAAGATAAAATAGAAATGAAGCAGGTGCGAAACGGGTTAGGATGGTTACAATAATTAATTCATTACATATTGTTGTCTTTGTAGTAGTTCTTTGGAGGACAAGATGCAGACATGATATCTTGTCTAAACAATATTAGTGCAAACTTTTAGTCTCAATGAACTAGGAGAAAGTTGCTGTATATCTGTTAAGGTTTATGTCTAGTTGTGCCCCCAAAGCCTCATGCAATCATGAGGTGAGGACTTCTAGAGTTTGAGACTTGACTCATGATTTACTGGGATTATGTGTTGTAGTATTGATGGGGTGATGAGTGCGAATGTTGCTGGAATTACGGGTGTGGCCTAAGGTGGATAGGCTGAAGTAGAGAGCCTGAATGTAATATAAAGAGAGACAGACTAACATTGTTGCTCTCTTCACCCCTAGTTGTTCCATTGCCTCTGTCGCCATTGTTGCTGTTCCGCTGCCATGAACTGCTGGCCTCTGCATTATGCCTCTCCGCCTTGGATCCAGCCAAGTATAGATTGAAACCTCCAGTAACAGTGGGCTAAATAAACCTTTCCTTCCTTCAGTTTGGGTGTTGAGTATTTGTCCCAGCAATGATAGAAGAGTAGCTAAGTCAGAATTTGGTACCAGAGAAGTGGGGTTGTTGCTATAACTAACCTAACCACGTGAATTACAAGCTTTTGGGAATGGTTTACAGGAAGAAATAGGAAAGGTTCAGAGATGTCGCCTACAAGTGAAGCACTGGAAAAGCTTCGACTGTTCTGTAGGGGAGATTCTAGTCAGAACTCAGACCAGAAGACTGGCTTGATGCCTGAGTATAAGAATGGCTTATGAATAGAGACTGGAAAGGTTTCAAGAGGTCCTCTACTTGTGAAGAGCTGGAAAAGCTTCAGCTGTTCTGTAACGGAGATTCTGTTCAGAGCTTAGACCAGAAGACTGCCAGAAGGCCTACCTGTAAAGACCAGGCTGAGGAGGTTTCTGTTGAAAAAAAAGGACAGCATTGGTCCTTGGCCTCCAGATTATTTGTGCTATGGGCTGGCTGAAAGTCAGTCAGAATTTTGTTTATGCCCAGAGACTTTGCCTAAGAGTGAGATTAATCATGGCGGACTGATCAATCTTTCAAGAGACATTTCAAAGCAGCAAACTATTGGGGCGGTGGTGTGGTTGTTATTGGTGGCTTTTAGCCATATTTATTTTGAGAATCAAGAGCAAAGAGTTGAGCAGGATGTTTTAAAATGTGAGTTTGACCAGAAAGGAAACACCAGGAAAGCTTTGAACTGCAAAGATGGAGCTGAAAGGATCTCCCTTGCTGCGAAGGAACAAAGAATCAAAAGGATGGCCTGAGGGCATCACAAGAGGTGGCAGCTCTCCACCCTTTGCAGCCCCAGAATTGCAAAGGAGAGAGACTTTGCCTTGAGAAGAAAGCCACAGAGACCCAAGTACAAGAATGGTGACAGTGGCTAAACCAGGTTCCAAAATGGCGCTGGTATGGAGAATTTGTTCCTTGGAATCAAGATCAGAGTGTTCATCAATCCAGGCACTCCACCCATACAACCAAGAGAGAAGGAACCCTGGCTACTGCTCCAGCTGGCAGCAGATCTTGGCATCATCCATGTGGCAATGGTTTTATGCACATTCAGAATGCAAGAGTTGTCAGGCTAAGAAGGCTTCCACCTCAATTTCAGAAGAAGGCCTGTGAGTCCAGGCAGTGTGCCCTTGAGAGGGCCATGTGTGAAGCAGAGAGTAAGAAGCCTATTCAGTGGAAATCCCAGAAGTCTGGAAAAGCCACGAACATGAATCATGCAAAGAGGGAGCAAAGCTGGCTTAAAAGAGAAGCCATGGAAACTACCACCAAGAGTGCCTTAGGGATGGAGCTGCATGGAGCCCACAACTCAGTAAAGACTTTTTTGGATGCTCCAGTTGGAACTATGGGATTTAATGTGTATCTTGCTGGATTTTGGATTTATGTTGGCACCAGTGTTTTATATTCCCCTGTTATTTGCAACTTTTGGATTGATAATGTTTATCTTGTACCTTTGAATGTTGGATATGTTTAACTTTTCTATTGTACAGGGGTTCACAGTTGAGAGTTTGCCTTGGATCTTAGAGGAGACTTGGGACTTGGACTTCTCAGCAATGCTGAAACCACTGGGACTTTGGCAACTCTTCCAGATGGATTAAAATGTCTTTTGTATAAAAGGGATATGTATGAGACTTTGAGGGTCCAGGGGCAGAATGTTATGGTTTATGTCTAATTGCCCCACCAAAGTTTCATGCAATCACGGGGTGGGGACTTCTAGAGTTTGAGACTTGACTCATGATCCACTGAGATTATTTGTTTTAGTAGTGATGGGATTATGGGTCTGAGTACTGCTGGAATTATGGGTGTGGTCTAAGGTGGATAGGCTGAAGCAGAGAGCCTGAATGTAATATAAAGAGAGATAAACTCAGGCTGTTGCTCTCTGACCCCCTGGTTGTTCCATTGCCTCTGTTGCCATTGTTGCTGTTCTGCCACCATGAATTGCTGGCCTCTTCATTGTGCCTCTCTGCTTTGGATCCAGCTGAATATGGACTGAAACCTCCAGTAACTATGAGCTAAATAAACCCTTCCTTCCTTCATTTTGGGTGTTGGGTATTTGTCCCAGCAATGATAGAAGAGTAACTAAGACAATATCTATCCTAACCCTTATGTATACATACATATATATTTTTCTCATTTTTCACAACAAAATGGTCCTTTACACTTTTGTGAATTTAGTAGCTTCACAGTAGGTTGCCTAGCAACTGGTAACTAACCTTAATCAGACAGAATTGAACACTTTTTTGTGATTTTTTTTGTTGTTTTTTTTGTTTTGTTTTGTTTTGTTTTGTTTTGTTTTGGGGTTTTGTTTGTTTGTTTGTTTGGATACTGGGGATTAAATTCAGGACCTTGTGCTTCCAAGGCAGGTGCTTAAGCTGCTGAGCCATCTCTCCAGCTCTGTGTGAAGCTCAGAGAATTCTGTGTCGCCCCTTCCTAAAAATTACAAGGACAAATTGTTTAAAAAATGACTAATGACATTTCTGTTTCTTTATCATGGGTAAACATGACATTTTGACAATTGGATCTAAGTGGAAGATCAAACATGGCAATTAGACCCTGTGTGTGTTAGGAGGCCAATGTCTGGGCTTAGTTGCCCAAGGAGCCAAGCCATTTCTGGCCCAAATATTCCTAAAATAAAGAGAAGCTCCCTGGTGCTCTCTGAGCTTGTCCCAAAAGACCAAAGCTGGTCTCCAAGGCCCCTGTTAATCCTGACCCTGCCCCACATCCACCTGACTGGAGCCTTGCACCTTCTGATAGACTCAAGCAATAGGGCTTAAGAACACGATGGACACAGGGGAGGACTGTTTTCATCGAGATCTGTATCTATGACCCAGGAAAGGCTCATTTTCCGATCATACATCCCTGACACTTGCTGAGGCTAGGTTTTCTTCATGTTTGATTAGAGTCCCCTTTTCAGTTTTTGGAATTTATGTCAATTGTTTAGGTTGCCTCCCTTCTGACTGGCATTCGGGAAGCCTGCTTCCTCAAAGGATCTGTTGACCAGGGCTTCATGGAATCCCAGGGCAAAGAGCAAAGCTGGTCCTTCTTTCTATGTCCTGGCTGCACAATGTCAATGTAATTGCAGGCTGATTGGCCTCAAAATGACCTCTCATTCCAAAACTCGGATTCTGGAAACTATTTCTTTCCCATTAGCTTCTTGGTTTGTTTGGTTTTTTGTTCCTAATTTAAAATACGTTCAAGCAACTAGGGGTTTCCCACTGGAGCTGCCACACAGCAGCAGCGTGTCACGTGGGTCAGGCAACAGCAAGGGTATGGGGTTGCTGCAGCGCCCTTGGCAGCCCTCCCCACCCCGAGACCCGTCACTGATTGCAGGCCGGAGCCTTCCCTGGCACGTGGCCATTCCGGAGCTGCAGGTGTACAAGACACTCCGATAAAGGTGGCTGCAGTAATCAGGGCAGGGCCATGGGGGATGCCGCTGAGGAGGGACAAAGAGGGTATAGCTGTCACCCCAGGGAAGGGCACACACCTCCACCTGCCACCTTGCTTGAGATATCACATAACAGCAGCAGCTGTCCAGGGCAGCCAAAATGAACACTGCACACCTGTTTCCAACACGCTTCATTATCATCAATATCAGTGTAGTCATTAAAGGTAAAGCATTCATAAAATACAGCTGTGCAGGGACCGCAGTCCTTTCTTCGATACTGAAAGTTTTGCCTTGGCTTGGTGTCATGAGAAGCCAGTACCCAGTAGCCTCCCAGAGAAAGTTCTTGATCATCTCATGTGCTCAGACCCTGAATGTTTCTGTTTATCTTTTCAGATAATATTTCTATTTTACCTGATATTCTTTAACCTCGGTGCTTCTTCGTGGTTAGAAGCTGTGCCTGTTTGTCAGCTGGGTGGCTGATTGTCTTGCATTTTTTAATCCTTCTGTCACTGAACTGGCCTCGCCTCTGTGAGGTGAGCCATACCAGTTGCCAGTAAGGTGCGCCGTTGAGAAATGGACACATTCCTGGGCCCCTGACACCTCATCGCTTCTTCTGAGAATGTGGCTGTCTTGCCTGTGTACCCTCAGCTGCCGCAGGACGGTGCTGGGCTGTGCGGCAGTGCTAGCCAGCTCTCTCAACCCGCTAGCATTTGTCAACCTGAATGTCAGAAGGGCTCAACGCGGCCATTCCAGGATTATTGGCTAAAGTTGCTTTTTCAACGAATTTCTGCAATTCTGCTCGCTACAGAGACGAAGAAGTGGCACGAAGTGATGATCAACTGGACACAAGTTAATTCATCAGCACGGGTCAGAGGATGGCACAGCACCACGAGACAAGCAGCAAGACAGAGGAGAGAAAGACAACCTCCCCGTGCCCTGATGGTGCCCTGCGCCTGGCTGAACAGCAGCACTCCACGGTGACCGGCTGTTCAAACGCCAATTCCAAGGTGTGTTTCAGAGTGAGATGGATCAACACTGATCCACCAATCTGGGGAGTCGGGGAACTTGCTCTTCCTAGCATGGGCATAATCCCTGACATTCTCTCCTTCTCTCTCTCTCCAAAACTCTCCCTCAGATTTTTAGAACCACAATGGGAACAAGATGGATAGAGATAATGTACAGTACCACTTTTTTCTCACATTCATGAAATTAATAACACTAAGGTGTCAGCGTGGATCTTGCCCTTACAGACAGCAGTCTGTCTGCATGAAGGGCAAAAATAGTGTTGGCTGCAGTTAACGACCAGCAATAGTGGTGTAAGAGGCAGTTTTCTAGTGGCAAAAACAGACTTTGCTGACAAATTCTTTAAATGATTAAAGCGCTTCCCCCTCCTTATGGCAAAGGGAAGGTCTGTGAAGTTTCCAGTCAAAATGGCTCATGAATGGGTAATCACAACAACCCTAGCAGTCTTTTGATTTTCTGACAGATTCAGGGAGCGCGTGAATTTCACATGATTGATGGCTGTTGAATGACAGTGGGTTTTGTGGAATAATGAGTGGAGTCCCAGATGGCAAACTGCTCAAAGCACAAATGTAACACCCTACCCAAGAGGTGTACACAAGGCCTGATTATGCAGCCCACTTCCAGAGATATCCGGCAGATCCAGCTCGAGACACGAGGAGAACAATTCCGCAGGCCACTAACTGGCAAAGGACATTTTTCTCCCTTTCTCTTCCTCTGTTCTTTCTCATTCTCTTTGCAGTTCTGGGCCCAGGCCCAACCTCCAGGTAAGAACATTGCAGGCCTTGTCTCTGGTGACTGGGCCATAAAAGGTGGGGGAACTCTTGGCACAGTAATTGTAGTAACATCCAAGAAATCTAGCACTAAATGCAAATCACACTAAATTATGTGTTCAGAAAAATATGCAAAGCCATCAATAACCCCAGGGACAAATAAGATCCTATGTGCTTCTGAGGCCTCAACATTAGCTAGAGAAGAAAGCAGGTCCTGTGACTTTCAAGCTCTTCAGGAAAGAGAAATAGCTCAATACCTGGCCTGCTTCATGCAGAGGTCACTCAGAAGTCAGGCTTGACTTAATCGACATGCAGTGTTTTTCTGCCCCAATTTGGCACCTCACTGAGCTTGAGTTTGTGAGGTGACAGTGGGAGGGAGTTGGCCTAGAAGCCTAGAACTGACCTCCCCACTGAGTCTGAAGCTGTAGACAGCCCCAACAACAAAAGCCTTGTTGGGGAACTAACCAGTAGCTGTTCTCAGATGGAGTAGGACAGGAGTGTCCAAGAGCAGGGTACCTTGTGAGGAGGATGTGAGCAAGGATTCCCTGATGGAGAATGCCACAGAGCTAGTTTCTGAGAATCAAGCAAACTGAGAAGTGTCAGAAATGACAGTGGTGGGATAGTTGCTTTTCTGTCATTGATACAAAAACACCCAACATGTACAGTTTAGAAGAGGAGCGATTCATTTTGGCCTGTGGTATCAAGTGGCTGGCTCTAAGCAGAAGCAGAACAGCAAATGGAAGGCAGTAAAATAGCTGCTCACATCATGGTGGCCAGGAAGTAGAAAGAGAGCAGAGAAGGAGGATCCAGGGACAGACATGAAGGCTTCAAAGTCACCCCCAGGGACTCAGCTTCTCCTATGGGCCCTACAGAGGCTCAGCTCTGAATTCATCCACTAGTGAGTATCTTGCCCCCAAGATTGGGTCATCTTCCAAAAGCTCCACCTCAGAACAGTTTAGCTTTAAACCTATACAAGCTGTAATTATCATAGAGTTGATGATGCTGTTAACATGTGGCAGATGAATGGAAAGGGGTTTGAATACACTCCCAGAGGCCATCCAAGCAGCATTGTCTGTTGTTGTGGTCTTCACAAAAGAGATGGGGATGGTCACTTAGAGACCTGATGCTTATTGCCTGACTGAGTCCTGGTCGATTTGGGTCTAGGGCCAAAGCAATCTTTCCATGAATGTCTCTGAAGGTCAACAATGAGACCCTGCACAGGGACAACAGTGAGGGGCAGATGGATCCTCTAACAGTAGTAGGAGTATAATGGGCCTGCCCCCCAACCCCCTGTGCCCTGGAGTCCATGCAGAGGACACAGCCTGTGTCATCAAAACTGGGGCCAAAGTATAACTATGTGGAAGGAAGATCAAATTTTATTTCTCAGAGAATCAGGGCAGAAGCTGGAGGGCTTGAAGAGTAGGATAAGCATGAAGCTGGCCTGTGTGGGCTGCAAGGAGAACACAACAGCCTGCAAAGCCAGGTGTCATGCGCTAGTGGCTCATGACTGGATGGTTTCTGGTACTTTACCAACCCAGACCTTAAAAGCAAGGATTGCCTGCCATTAAAGGTTACAACATATGCAAAGACAAGCTTTAAAGTGTTTGCCACCTTTGCCTGTGGTAACTTGAATGGACACTCAGACCCACGAGGCACACAGGTGGACAATGCTCGCATAATTGTTGCCAGAGAGTGGCCAGTAGTGTGCAAAGGCAGGAATCTGAAGAAAGGCTTCCTCGTTGCTGCAGGGGCTGCTCGCTGTCTCTAAGCCTTAGTTTCTTCCTCTGTAAGCCAGGGAAAAGTACCACCCCAGGGGCTGTAGGAAAGCCAAGGCACAGGGTGTTATTTGCCATCAAAAGTTGTGTATGTTGGTTCTTAGTCCTCCCAGGAAGCATTTGGTTTAATTCAACCTCCTCTGCAATTGAGTCTTCTGCTATAGTTTATAGCCATGGAGAATCTTTCCGTATCTTATTTTCATAATCCAATCAGGAATGTAGGGAGCAGAGCATAGCCAAGCGGAGGTACTGGTGCAATGTGCTTGCCATCTCCTGAGGTCCTCTAGTAGATTCAGCAAGAGAGGAGAGCCAGCCGCCATGGGATCTATTACTCAGCTTTTCAGTAAGACTTCATCCGCCCTAAATTCTGTCTGCACATACCTGTCTGCGTGCGCATGTGTCTGTGTATGCATGCATGTGCGTGTATCTGCATGTGTCTATGTATGTTCACATGCCTGTGTGTATGTGCTTTGTGTGTATCCATGTGCCCATGTGCATGTGAGTGTGCATATGCCTGTGTCTATGTGTGCATGTATGTGCCTGTGTGTCTGTGTATACATGCATTTGTGTAAGCCTACACGTGTCTGTGTGTATACATGTGGCTATGTGTGTATGTGCCTGTGTGTGTGTGTACATGTGCGTGTGTACCGGCATGTTCCCATGTGTGTGCACATGCCTGTGTGTGTGTGTGCATATATGCCTTAGGGAAGGAAGGGAGGAAGAGGTGATGAATTCTCCCAAGCTTGAAAGAGTCCAGGCTAAGGCAGCTACAGCTCTCACAGGAGCAGGCCTTTGCATAATAAGTGCAGACATGTTTTAAGTCTAGTTGTTTCCAGAAGGTTTTGTAAAAGACACCACTCAAGTTCTTCCAGACAAATCGACCACAGGAACAAAACCACTGCCCTTGCCAGCACCATGACAGAGCCTCAAGGCTGCAAGCCACTGGGTCACCCGCCTCACTTATGGTAGCCCCACTGGTGTCAGGGCTGCTCTGCAGAGTGATGGAACAATGGCCCAGCGCAGCAGAGGCAGAGCAGGTCCCTCAGAAAAGCGCGTGGAGACCAGCAGAACCCATGCGGAGTGAGGAGGAGCCGCCAGGCACCGTAAGCCAGGAGCAGAGGCACACTGCTATAATCCCAGCACTTCTAAGGTGGAAACAAGAACATTTCTGAGAGGGGCAGACCAACCTGGGCTGCATAGAGTGAGTATAGGATATATGCAGAGTAGTTTGCATAATTGTACTGTTGATTTCTGCTGGTCTTTTAAAAGGAACAGTTGATGTTTAAATTTTTTCTGTTTCTTTTTCTTTTTTGAATTTCTTACAACTGTTTTGTTATTGTTATTTTTTTTTCTTTAAACAAATCTTGCATATTTATGTCTAGTAGACTGAGCAACTAATTTGAAGATAGCAATCATTGTTAAATTCCTACTACTTTGTTAAGTAAAATTTTGTATCATTTCTAATTCTATTTTCTGTATCACTATTTCATATTCTTTAAAAAATAAAAAAATAAAGTACACATGCATGCATGTGCACGCGTGCGCACACACACACACGCACACACACATTTAGAGCTAAGAGCAAGGACTCTTCAGCCATGCCCCTAGTAGGCACGGTATGCCACCCCTGAGGACCTTCATCACCCACAATGCAGGAATAACAACTCCACCCCACTTCAGGCTTGGCAAGAACTAAGCTAACACATGTACTTTGAGGTGTAGTGGAGGATGTGGAGGACCCTGCACCCAGCACATGGAACATGTCTCCAGAGCGTGGTCCCAAATTACTTGGTAGACTGCGGAAGCCGCAGATATCAGATGATATCATGCAAATACAAGGCTTAGTGCCCAAGAAACTGCAAATTGCTGAGATAGTAGAAATAGAGCATGACTCTTTTCTGCAGAACAACTTCTCTGATCCTTCAACCTGTTCTTCCCACCACGGTTACCAGCCCGGTCCCCAGGCTCCCTCCTCCCTCTCTGGCATTGCCACAAATGCCTCCCACTGGCTATCCCAGGCCCCATGTGGCCCGATAGTCAGGACACCTCAGGTTAGGTGACTGCTTTGCTGAAAACCTCAGATTCACTAAGAAGGTGAACTAGAGCCCTTGCAGTAACGCTTAGGGCCCTTCTGGCCCAGAACACTGCTTCTTCACCTTCCTTGCCTCACCTCCAGCTCCCTTCCCCTCAAAGCCCATGCCTGGGTCCACATAAGCCACTAGCCTGGGATCCTAGCCCATCTGTCCTGTCTGGACTGGCCTCCCCTAGGACATCCACATGACCAACTCCTCTCTGGCCCTGCATATGGTCAGTAACTACTTCCTACTGTGACATTAACCTCACACTTTCTAATGCTGCACCAGGGTCCCCTAGCTCCACCTGTGTTTGTTCACTGTTATCCCTTCACTGACCCTAACACCTATGTGCTATTTCATACTCTACGTTGGCATGCTTTGCCTTTTATCTCCTAGGCATGGAATCTCTTTGAGACCAGGCATCTCGGCCTAGAATAGTGCTTTGAGTTATAGGAGCTGCTCAGAATTATTGTTGAAAGAATAATGAATGAATCATGTAGGAGATTTATTCATTCAGCAAATATTTATTGAATAAATACTGTCCAGTAGTACACTGGGACATAGTAAATACAGCTCTTCCACACCCCCACAAATCACTTTGTAGAAAGGGTTGATGCAAAACCATCCTTATTGGCAGGAAATGGTAGGGTATGCATGTAATCCCACCACTGTTGCAGAAGGACTTCAAGTTCAAGCTCAGCCTGAGCATTTTACCAATTTAGTGAGACTTTATTTCAGAATTTAAAAAGAGTTTGAATTGTATCTCAGTGTGAAAGCCCTGGGTTCAGTTTCTAGTCACACACACACACACACACACACACACACACACACACACACATGCTCCTATTGTAAGAAGGAGAATGGGCCTCACTAGCATCTGATCCCTTTCCTCTTTGAAACAGGGACTAAGAGAGTGGTGGTCAATCTAGAAATTATCACAAAGTTTCATGCATATCACTGAACAAAACGGCCCCCCAGAGCTGCACTGCTAGCTTGGGAAGGGTATACACTGTGAGCCAAGGCAAAAGCAAAGCAGAAGCAGAGAAGCAGTGAGTAGGGGTTGAAAATTTAATAGAGACACTGACATGAATGTAGCAGACATGGCAGAAAGGACCATGATAGGTTAGAACCACAAAGACAACCATGGGACCAAAAAAAGAATGATGTACAGGGAGAGCCAGGTCCAGTGCAGAGACCAACACTAGAGGGATGCGACTTTTGCATAAGTATGCCAACCCAGTCTTCCAAAAGTAAGAGATCTTTCTTGTTTAGCAAGGACAACCAGGGGCTAAGCAAGCAATGAGCTCAAACACACACGGTGGCCTTCCAAAGTAGGTATTCTGAAAGTTAAAAATACAGGAAATCTGACACATTTTAACCTTGATGAATTATATTTAGTTTGTTGTAAGATGAACTGCGTTTAATCAATAGTTATTCAAGCCTTATTATCTTATCTATAAGAACCATAATAGAAAAAAAGTATCAGGTAAATTTGAAGTCTTATTATAACTAACAAGTTGAGGGCCAGCCAGGTAATTCAGTGGATTAAAGTACCTGCTTAGGCAGAGACAAGGACCAGGGCTTCATCCCTGGCCTGCTGTGCTGGCCCTGCCCCCGGGGCATGCTGAGATGGGGATTGAGACTGGGTGTGGTGGCTCACATGTGTAATCCCAGCCCTTGGAAGGCTGAAAACAGAAGAATCATTATGAGTCCAATCTGTTCAGTGACACCCTATAGACCCTGTACTAAATACATAAAAAAAATAAATAAATAACAAATTGGATTCATAAACTGATTAATTTGAAATTTGTTTAGATTGCCTTTATATTATATTGCCAAGTTTCTGGGCATTTGGTTTGAGCTGGTGACTTTCAAAATTGATGCTGAGGGCAAGAGACAGTGCTAACTAGTGTGTGAACTTTTCACATCTGAAGATCTGGGAACAAGCCCTTCTTGGGTCAAAAGTGAAAACGAAGTTTATTCTCTCACTCTGATCCCTGTCAACACTGTCATCATCACAAAAACCATACTATTTGGCGTAACCACCAGGCAGTGTCGAGAAAGCCTACAGTCCAACCCTGTGGGGCACAATTGCAGATGCAGGCCGCAGGGCAGCAGGGCAGCAGGGAAGAGAGTTTGAAGAATGCAGTCTCTCTACAACCTCAGTGGCAGATGCAGCGGCTTTAGCCCTCTGATTTCATGTGTAGTAGATTCATATGGGCCGATTCGAAAGCGGAAAGAAAGAATTAATGATGCATATCCAATCTAGAAAGACAGTGTTATCTACCTTAATTCACTCCATGTGTATCATTTCACTGACCAATCTTAAGTCACACACGCATATAAAATGATGCCATACAGCAGGCCATTAGACATTACCCAGTGCAGAGCCACACGGTGCAGCCATCACCTCTGAACCCTGCTCTGTGCTGTGCCACCTGGGTATGACTGAGATCCAGCAGTGCTGTCCCAAGGTCCACAATTGTGTGTGCATCTACTTACAGCAGAGTTCTGGAGTGAAGAGCAGGGCACAACGGGACTCAGATAGGTCACTCGTGATAACTACCCACTCTTACAAGTATCCATTCATTCACCCACTCACTCATCAACCATGTTCAGATTGCCTTGGGTCATCTAAAGAACCCCTGGATACTAACAGTAGCTTCCTGGGAGCTGGAATCAATGCAGAAACCAAGGTCCCAAGGATCCTAGAAAGGCAGAGAGGTGTGTTTCACATGGTTGGTGGGGCTCACATTCCACCCAAGAAAGCCACAAGTATTATCATGGTTGAAAAAATGACAGAGACATCAGCTATCTTAGTCTAACCCTACAAAGCCATTGCGACTCTTCAACAATCCATAAGAAACCTAGTAGCCACGTGAGTAGCCATTGCTGCATGGAGTCTTCAGCTCATAATTGGGACAAATGCGACACAGTTCAATGATAAAAGCTACAGCCCTAGACTGAGCCAAAGGGCAGACCCAGACACATTCAAGATTGCAGTCCTGTAGCTTTGGGGGCTTCCTAGAAAATGACTAGATATCTGGGCTGTAAGAAGAGTACAACAAAAAACCCAAGCACCTATAGTCTCCAGGGCACTGTCTTAACATAAGGTACTATCTGTGCCTATCAGGTGCATACAAGCAGACCAGAAGAGACCAGCCACAGTGCCTGGAGGTCCATGGGCAGAGGTAGCTGTATGTAACTACAGTGAAGCTGCTCTGAGTTCATCTATTCCAGGGATAGCAGTGCAGCACCTATGCCCAGGTCCTGAACACCTCCCCCTGAGCAGCAGAGTCTGCTCCAGAGGTACCGAGTGCTGACAACAGGGAGTAACATTCAATTCAGCCTCTGGTTCCACTCTTGTTCTAAGCAAGAGGTCCAAGGTCGACAGTCAGGTGAATGCCTTTTGATGCCACTCAATCCCATCATCTGAGCCTCACTGGCCTGAAGAACTGTGCAGGGACTGCCTCAAAGCTCCATCAGCAGCATTTACTGTTTTGAAGATCACTGAGGAACAAGGTTGGAAGAAACACTGTAGGCAGCACGTGCTGAGTGAGCTGCTGGCTACCAAGAGCCATAACATTGTCCCCTTCATCCTCCCCCTGCACTCTGGATAAAGAGCAATTGAGCAGCTCCAGGAAGAGTGAGTCTTCAACAGCATGAGGATGGGTCACCAGGCCACTTTCCAGGTATGGACCGCCACAGCTAACTTCCATCCACAGAGCAAATTTTCCATTTAATCTTTGAGACACAAGTTCCTTATTCTCAATCTGCCTCTCCTTGCGCTGCTATAATCTCATGCCGCTCACACTGGCCAGTGGCCTGAAGCCCATCACACTCTCAAATCAAGCCCATTTTTTCCTTAGCTCGCGTGCTTCCTGAGGTGGCCTCCTTTACAGACGACTGCTCAGCAATCAACACCAGTTTGTTTCAATCAGAACAGCTCCTGTAACTTCTCATTTAGAAACAGTCCCTCCAGAAGCGCATGAAAGTGGAAGCCATATAGGGCAATGGTGATTGTAACACTTTTTTCTTGTGTCTTATGAAAAGCTGTGGCCGAAATCCAAGGAAAAATAGAAAAGGCAAATTTCATACATCTCTGTGCTATTCCAGGGGTTCCAACAGAAATTAGCGCTATCCTAATAACATATAATAATGTTTCCTCAGAGTTAAGATGGGAATTCAGAAATCCGATTTTCAACTGTAGAAACTGACACAAAGGAGTAAATATTTTGTACTAACCCACCAACCCAAGAGTCATCTGCACCATTCAACACAAACACACACTTCTACGTGAAATCTGAATTTTAGATCAATTTTCCTAATGTTAGCTCTTGAAAGCACTTTTCCAAATGAAATAAGCCTTAGACCTGCCTTCTCAGAGAGTGGGGCCAGGGATGCACTGGAGTAAGGAAAGGCAGAGCCCTTCAAGAGGCAGCAGCCGCCAGTCCCCTCCTCATGTCACTGTCACTGGCTTCCTCAGTGTTCCCTGGTGAGTCAGCCTGGGCATTGGCCGTGACCCTGTTGCAACGAGGCTAAGCATGAACACCACTTCACCCATGCTGGGAAATGCTGGCTTTCCTAACAGGAGACTTTAAAGTGACTTTCTTATCTCACTCATCCTTCTTGCATTTCACCTGGATAAATGCAACATGGTTCTGCACTCACACCCAACAATCACATCACACACGCCACCAAGTGAGAAGACAACATAAGGTTTGATCCCTCATGAGCAAAGACAATTGTTTATAAGAAGGGGTTTTGAAAATGTATCATTACATTCACAAAGAGTGGGCCTCTCAAACTTGACATTGAGATCTCTTTATTGTTTTTTATTTGTACAGCTGGAACTGGTAATGTTCTGTAATTCATTCTTTTTTTATATAAAAAAATATGCATTGTTTTGAATAGACTGTAGTATAACTGCCAGATCCTTTTAGATGTCAGGAGGTAGACCACTAAGGGACATAGTGTCCTTCCAAGTAGGCACATAGGGATGTGTCCAAAATATGTCTTTGCTCAAAATAATGAACTTCCTGATCCATCACTTTCGGGACTCACTACAGCATCCTGCTGCAGCATCACCTGTGATGAGCCCCGGAACTGCTGTCTCTTCTTTTCTCCCTCACCTGATACTGTGTCCTTACCCTGCTCTGCTGTCCCTCTCCTGCACTACACGTGGCCCTCTTGTCGTCCTCTTCCTCCCTCCTGTCCCTCGTCTCTCTTGTCTCCCTCCTCTACACCTTCCTGTTCCAGCCGATCCCATACGCTGCGCTTGAATCATGGTTTACAGTGATGATGGTTTGTTTTGTGAACAAGATCACTTGGAGAGTACAGGGCAGGGACACAACACCCAACAGCTTTTCCTTCCTCCCCAAATTTGGGAAAGGAGGCTTATTTTTTCTTGTGTTCATTGATTAATTCATTAAAGAAAAACTTACGGGAAGTCTGCTGTGCTCAGAACTCGTCATAAGAATAAAATGGTGAGTAGAACAGAAGCTCTCAATTTCTCTGATGAAGTTCTCTAAGTAGTTGAGGAAAGAAACAGGCAAAGAGTCACTCAAACGCCCCAAAAGTGAGTGGATTCTGCCCATTTAGACACTGCGGATGAATGTGAACTAAAGATTTGCTGACAGTTCACTGAGTACCTCCTATGTGCTAGGGATTATGTCAGCCATGGACACTTAGCTTTAGCAAACCCCAGCCTGACAATGAACTGTGGCTGTAAACCCCACAAGATGTGGATGTGACAACTAGTTCTATGCTGTGCAGTTTCCAAGTCAGCAACACCTCATTACAGGAAAAAGATCGGGACCATTTCCTGGTTATTCTCTACACTGACATTTCTCCAGGGTTGGAAATCCTTAAGGAAGAAGTTTAGAACAAGGGAGTAGCTGGCCTAAAAATAAAGCAGTACCTTCTCTGTCCCCAACTGGGATCAGGTCTAAAACTGGACATGATCTCTCACCACCTCGGACTTAGTACTTTTCCGAGGATATTCCTAACAACACATCCACAGATCAATGCAAAAACACATCACGTGGCCCTCAGACTTCATCAACAATCCTCCACTGGCCAGAAAATCTTAAGTTAGCCGTCCATTTTACTGACCTGGGGTATGACGGTTCCATGTGTGTGCACATGAGTCCTGTGTGAAAATGTAGCCTAAGCAAGCTGGTGATGAATGGCTACCATACTACCAGAAGGTGCTTCTTACACTTTTCTTGATGAGACACACTGAAAATATTTTAAGAGGGTTTTTCAAATTGAGTCATTGTTGTACCTTATAGGAGTAAGGTGGTCACCCAGTGAAATCTAATACTCTAATTCTGGCCCTGACACTTAGGATCGGACCGTGAATAAGTCATCTACTCACTGGGTGTCTCCCTTTCACCCAATTTATACGTTTGAGCTTAGCAGTGACCCTCATTATTTCATGGATTTGCTGTGAAAAGAAATGAGATAACACTTCTGAACTTACAGAGATGCCTGGAGAGAACGCAGAAAGAGTAACAAAAGTGATTAAGAATGAGCCCAACTCCGAGAACAAAGGTTAAAAGACACTTGAGATAATTTGGGCTGAAAAAGAGAACACCAGGGTGTGACTTACTGATTATCTTCATTCTATAGTGATAGTACAGTCTCTCTCTCTCTCTCTCTCTCTCTCTCTCTCTCTCTCTAGCTCTATCTCTTTGTCTCTCTGTATATCTCTCTGTCTGTCTCTGTGTCTCTGTGTCTCTCTGTCTTTCTCTGTCTCTCTATTTCTGTCTATCCATCTCTTTATCTTTCTGTCTGCCTGTCTGTCTGTCTGTCCATCCGTCTGTCCGTCCATCCATCTGTCCTTCCGTCTCTCTCTCTCTCTCTCTCTCTCTCTCTCTCTCTCTCTTACTTTTCTGCTTACTTGCTTGTTCCCATTACCAATCCTGACCAAAAGAAAAATCCTTGTCCTTACCTATCACTCAACTCCTCCCAACTCAACCAAACTATTAGCCTTATGACTTTCTTGGACCCTGAATCAAGGTTACCTACTTCAAAGTTGCGTATTCTACCACCTTAAACTCCCTTCAACCTCTACATGTCTGATGACATTGATCTGAAAATCCCCAACCTTATATCCAATTTCCTGGCTCCTGGGCCATCTAGAATTGTTAAGATAATATACAGAATTGTTCAAACTTGTCATATGACAAAACTCAAGTTAACCTAAAAGCAATTTCCCTGTATTCCTTTTTATTTGCTGTAACTCCTTCAGCAATGACCTGACCTCAAACTTGACTGAAAATATTCAGGCTATTGAGGTGGCTGCTATGCAGAAAGGAGTCTGAAAGAGCAGCTGGGGAGACAACTATGAAATGCTAATGTAGTCATTAGACAACTAACTCATTCCAAAACAGTGTGAGGATGAAAGATTCTGGACTCAGAGCCTTTGTCAAGACCCTTGAGATCTGCATAAAAATACTAGCTTAGGCACCTGCCACCAACACAACAAACAGAAGAAACTAGAAAGGTTACTATCAAATATTAGAACTGAGCCTAGCATCTAGTTGTTTAAGGAATGCAATAATGAAGAAATTGATTTACTCTCAGCAAACAAAAATTATTCTCCTTTCCTGTCACTCAACACTTTACCAAATCAATTGCAACAGTAAACAGGCAGACAGACAAAGAGACAGGCTCAACCACGATGCTGAAAACTAGCAATCAGACAGGAGAGACTTCCATCTCTTCATTATCTCTTTAGTTTCCAGCCAACCAACCCAAGCCATTCTTCCAAGTCACTGTCATCAATCACACATCAATACTTATTACACAGCCAGGGAAAGCTAACTGGAATTTGCAACAACATCAGAACCTGGCTCTCCACTACTTCACAAGAAGACAGGGATAGCATGGAGTGATTTTAAAAGCAAGGAACTGGTGAGTGGAGCTGTGGCTGGGGATCATAAATCCAGGTTTTTCAAACTTTGAACACAGTAAATCAATGGTTCCCCAACTTCAGCATCTTCAAGAATGGCATTCCTTTGCTCCTGATGTCCCAGCCCCTGCTTCCAGACTCATCAAGTCATTGGTCTGAGTTACTAAACATCAGCCAAGTGATTCCAAATCGCTGAGCAGTGCTGTAGGGAATGCTCATGTGCCCCGGGGCCCTCTGCCTTGATGACTTTTCTGAGGATAACTGTCAACTCTGGTGAGCACAAGAAAAATGAGTGGAACAACCAATGTAGATTCAGGAACACAAGCCCCCCAAAATCATTTTTCTCAGAAATATACAACTACAGTTATAACTTGATTCAGAAAGTCACCTCCATTCTCCATATCTTTCATCATCTGTCATCTTTGTGAGTTGTTATGGTTTCTGTCTAGGTGTCACACACATACACACACAGGCAAACGCACATGCCTCCCCACACACACATCCTTATGCGTGGGGGACAGCTTTCCAGAGGTGGCTGAATCTAGTGTACATGGTGCTGGGGTGAAGGGTGTGTCACCAGTTCACACACGTGGTTTGGCACCGCCCTAAGCCCAGCAGCCTTGATGTAGTATAAAAGTGTTAGAAAGACACCGTTAAGGCTGTCTGTTGCTTTTGCTGTCTTCTGCCTACCATGAGCTATTCCCTTCTACCATGCCACCCTGCCCTGCAGACAGCGGATTGTGGATCAAAACCTCTACCAACTGTGAACCAAATACACCTTTCTGTCCTTAACTTTGGTCACCAGGTATTTTGTCTCAGCAATGAAAAATGTAGCTAAGACATGGGCATTTCCAGAACGATAGTTTGTGTCACCACTGCAAAGCTTCTAGCCAACCTACTACAAAATATCAATGAATACTTAAGTTAGCTTGGTGGAATTTTTTTTTTTATATATACCAGGAGCCAAACTCAGGACTTTGTTTGCCAGGCAGATGCTATGCTACTGAGCCATATTCCTGGCCCCAGTGGAGTTATTTTTAAAGGACGTATGGAAGCTACACTCCCAAGATTATCTTGACAGGAATGGTTTAATTATGTAACCTTTTTGGTGCACGTTCCAGTCTCTGAGCTGTCATGGGGGAGATAAACATGGTTCTGTTTTCCAGTTTTGTTTCACTGTTTGTCAGGAGAGTGAGCCAATTTCATACCATTTGCTGCTTTTGTTACTGTCTCAAGGTTGTCACAAGAATTGATAAATTTCAGACTGTTTTTCTTGTCCTCATTACAATCTTAAGGTTGTCATGAGAATAAATTGATTTTGTGCCATTTTTGTCCTCATTACAGTCTTTATCATGAGAATGGCTTAATTTGAAGCCATTTTGTTCTAGCAGTCATCTGAGTCATGAGAAAGGAGATTGTCCTGTGGAAAGCACAAGTGCCACCTCAGAGGCCCATCTTCAAAGAGCATGTTCTTGGGAGAGGCCCACCAGGGCATGCATGGGATGTCCCAACTCCTTCCCATGTAGAATTGTCCATTGTGACCTTTGTGACACAGGCCCCTTCTATGGCTGTTAACCATTAATGATGAGTTTCATCATTCATCTTGTGCAACAGAAAATGTTCTAGATTGTCTCTAAAGGCCTTTCAGGGGGACCTAGAAGGGACATTGGTTAAACCTAGTGGGTGGAAACTCCAATACAGGTGCTTTGGCAAGGCTGATCTCCTTAAGCAGGGCATGACCAGCAGGAATCACAGCAGAGACTTCATGGTTATGAGAAACATGAAGACACAATTCCATTAAGATCTTCAGAGTGCAGCTATTTCCCACAAGCAGGCTTTATTTCTCTTAGTGAGAAGTCATTCTGGTTCGAATGAACTCAAGCTAGCTGAAGACAGACAGAATGGTCTTCCTTAAAACCCAGATGGAGGGCTTGGTGTTGTCAGATTTTGAATTGGGGCAGGGGAAGGCGACCCTGACTCAAGTTTTCAGGATTTCTGTAGTTGAAATGCATTTGCATTCAGAATTTAAAAGGCTCAGATGTAGGTCCAGATGTTTCCATAAGGAAACAAGGGTGAATATAGGACTGTGTTGTCCAGGCATGGATTGATTTGTTTTCAGATTGATTGTTCTGTTCATCTCTTTAACCAAATTATAAGCAATCAATTTATATTTGCTTATTCTCTTTTATATAAGCTGCATTAAGTGGATGACAGAATTAATTACAGGCTACTGGCTGGAGGGACAGGAAGAGGAGTGTCTAAAGGAAATTGGACCGGAGAAGTTGATGCATTGAATGAATATGTGTTTGAAAAACTTTAGAGCCTAGAAGTAAATGAACTTCATATCTTCTATCACAAAAAGAAGGAGGCATCAAAGGGACTCACTTATAGAGAGTTGTACACTTGGGTAACATTACAGCTTACAGCAGGAACGACTCAAAGTCTGTCTCTTTTAATGGACAAGCAAATCTAGTACAGCCTACTCATGCAATGAAATACTACTGTTCAACCATGAAAAGTAAGGGTGTACTGAAACATACCACAGCATGAATGAATACTCCAAAATATGCTAAATTAAACTATCCACAAGGACCATCTGTTGTGTCATTTCATGTCTATGAAATATCTAGAATAGACAAATATGTAACAACAAAAAGTAGAGCAGTGATTGTCTACAGTGAAAGGAGAGTGGAAAATTACTAATTGGTATGATCTACCCTCCTGGGGTAAATGGAAGTTTTCTAATGTTAGATTGTGGTGCATCTCAGTTATTTTTCTCTCTTTGCTGGGATAAATACCTGACACCCAAAATGAAGGAAGGAAAGGTTTATTTAGCTCACAGTTAGTGGAGCTTTCAGTCCATACTCAGCTGGCTCCAAAGCAGAGCAGCACATGGCAGAGAGCAACCTTTCATGGCAACAGCAAAGAGCAATAGAGTCAAAAGAATGGCGGCAGCTCAGGCAGCTGGCTAGCCCTTCTCCCCTCTTTACACTGTAAGGCAGATGCATCCTCCACAGCCACAGTAGAAGCTGCCCGATGGCTGCATGAGGCTGTCAGCTCACACCTATACACAAACTATAACGTGCTAATGGCACAACTACAAAACCTCACTAAAATTTGTTAAATAGGTAGCTGTTTTGCATAGATCCTAAATTACACAGAGTCTGTTTTGTTTGGGGGCTGTTTGTGGTACAAGGATTGAACTTCATCTTACTTATGCTGGGCAGGCATAAATTCCACCAAGCTACATGCCTAGCCTTTTTCATTTTTCAACAAGAGTTGATCTTGTTACATGGACCAGGCTTGCTAAAAACTTGCAACTCTCCTGCCTCAGGCTTCTAATTAGCTGGGATTACAGGTGCACACTCAGTTGAAGAGGTTTTTTTTTTGTTTGTTTTTTGTTTGTTTTTGTTTTTGTTTTTTAAGTTAGAGACTTTAAATTATTTTCCCTAGTAGACCTTAATCTTTGCTAAAGTTAGACTGTAGGTGGGTGACGGGAAGATCCGCACAACTGAAGGTCCTGCTTTGTTTTTAAGTGAATAATAATAATAATCATTAATATTTACTATGTGGCATTATCAAAATAAGAGGGTGAGCACTCAATGAAATTAAGAGCCGTGTTGATTAACTAATGGGTGGTAATGGAGAGCAAGGATATGAATAGGGAAATGGTTAGAAGGAAGCTGCCGTTAAATTCAATGAAATTTTCTAATAACTGAAAGAGACCACTTCATTCTGCCTCCCAGGAAGTGAGCTGACTCGGTTCAGACCAGACACCTAAGGGCTGGGTGGGGCGGGCCGGGCCCCACTGAATTGTAATACTGGTGTGAGGAAGGTTCATCAAATCACACAGGAGAAGCAAGCAACGCACTCTGCAGAAACCCCACCAAGAAGAGCAAACTCAAGGAAGACTTTTTAGAGACCTGGAGAAGAATGAATGCAAAAGGTGATGAGAAAAAAAAAGAAAAAGGAAAGCGAAGGGATGATGAGAGGACTTGGAAGCGGCTGGTGAATATGGGGGCTTCCCCTGCCAGGTCCCGCGTGCTGTGGAGCTGGAGCTGATGCTCTCGGTGCTGGTGCAGGGTGGAACCATGATCACTGCAGGATAAACGTCACAGGACCCCGGGGCATTTCCATGAGACTCGGAGCTTGCGAGTGTCAGTGTACACTGCTAAGTTCAAAGGGCCATGTTGAGTAATAGTCAAAGAAGGGCTGGGAAAAGAAATCTGATCCGGAAGCACGCCCCTTCCTCAGCGCATGCTCAAACAGACTGGTCTGATGAAGCAGGTCATCCTTCTTTGTCCTTCCTGCTCAGAGCAGGAGACGCCTAGTGGTGCCCCTGGGAGGTGACTGGCCCCAGAATTTAGCCACAAGTCTCCAACCTCAGCATTCTGATGACATGATGGATTTGACTCCCCAAGCCGAGTGACCTCAGGTGTCTTCCTGCCTTGCATTCATTTCTTGGGGCTACTGTGCGCTTCAGGAATCTCATTTGACAATTCTTAAGCTCTTTCCATTATGGAAAGGACCGCACGATCGCCAAAAGATGCAAAAGTTCAGCCCTTGATCCCAGCCCTCCTGCTCGTATCAGAGGCATTATGAAGCAAGCCGAAGACAAGAAATTCTTCCTTGGATCCAGCGAACCCTCCGCCTGCTTCCTGCAAAGGGAGACAGAGGCCTCTGCTGTCCCCAGCCCAGCCTATGAGCCGGGCACGTGAGTCCGTCCACGGCCAGGAGATGCACTTATACCATGATAGATAAATCGCAGCTAGAAATACAGGTCCGTGACAACCTAATCACTGAAACCCTGTCAAATAACCCCTAATTTTGAAGCGAGTGGTTAATTCCCAGCAAATTGATTCATGCGCTGTTTGAGGTTTGGTGAGTTGTGCTGTTCATCTGTTATTGCCAGGAACCCGCTCTGCCTATTCATTTAGGGCAGTGACACAATCCAGCACATCTCTGAGGAAATGTCCTTTGTCAGCACATCTAGAATTTGCTAATTAAATCAACGATGACATTATTCACTTTCTCAAGAAAGAAAAAAGTCCCTCCCTTACTCTCATGGTTTTACTTTCTCCCTCTCTCTGCTTCTTCCCTCTTGAATTCCCTCCACTGTAGAGTTTCACAAGCAGTGAGAATCAGTTTAACTCATCTTGCTAGGCTTTATTTTGAGCAAACAGACAAGTCACATCTGTCTATTCAACTAGGAGTGAATGTATGCGCGCGTCTGTGTGTCAGTGCACATGAGCTGACCCTCACCCTTAGAGGGGCTGTGCACACAAGCCTGGTCCACGTTCAGGACACAGCAACATGGTCACCAGTAGAAAATAGGATGGTCCTGTGCGTCCTTGCATCAGACTTTTTCACTGCTCACCGGAAGCATGGGTTTCAGAAAGCTGGCAGGGTGGCCCTCGCCACATTCATTGTCTGCGTTCATGCAGAGGAAGTACATGCAAGGAAGAGTGAGCCTCCGCTGAGGCTCTCTGGGGAGGGTCTTCAGGACGCTGCTCTGCAGAACCTGAGTCTGAAGGAATGCAGAAAGACAGTTTTGCAAATTTGAGAAACTTCGGGATCTCACTTTTCTTCAATCAGAATTTTACTTTTCAATTTACAGAAATCAAAAAGTAGAACTAGGAAAAGGAGATCAGGATGCTATTTTGTTGTTTTATTGATCTAGAAAATAAGGTAGAAGCTGAAATCGAAAGCAAAATGATTAATTTTCAGGGCAGCATTATTTGCATAGTCTGTTTTTTAAACTGTCCTGCTAGTTTTTAATTTTTAGCAAGATATGAGCTTTTTAAGTATTTCTAATTGACTAAGAAGACCATAGTCAATTAATGTGAGCAGCTGAGGAGCACAACCCCATGATATTTTGAAAGGTCACAGTGGTTTATGGGTGGAATCACTATGTACCCAGTGCCCAGGGTGACACTGACAGCATCTTCTCCGCCAGCTTCTCTGAGAGCAGACTAGACCCGGTGTGGCTACATGTATTCCTTACCGTCTAAGTTTTAGGCCACAAATAAACAGTGTTCAGTATAAAGAACCATTTATAAATAAGTGGGGCTGTACGAAAGACATCCTGATGCAGGCAGGTCCAGTTTAGACCTAAATGCAGAGAATTGTCCAGGTAAATAAAGCAAGTAACAGGCCTGAAAGCCTAGCAGGTAACGTCGAGGTGGCCCCCAAAATGTACTGAGTAGAAAGCCATGAGGCCAAGACAGGGCTGCCCACAGAGAAGACCCTGCTCCTCAGGCAGAGAAAGGGGATCATGGAGGTTCTCATCCTCCAGCATTGCACCTCTCCCCGTGGTACCCCCATTGGCTGACTTCAGCACAGACCACCCATGTCCACGCCCAAGAGATGCAACAGAGAGAGAGGGAGAAGGCAAGGAAAGAGGAGGGTGGTAAGGGGGTCTGAAGCACTAGACTCCTTTTGAGCAGCAGCTGCTTAGAGAGAAAGAAAATTCAGTTCCAACCACTACTAGTCACTAAGTAGGGACTGAGAATTCAGCTAGGTTCTCCAGGGGATTCACACTAAGTGAGATATATGCTCAGGAAAGAAGGTTGTGATTATAGGGAGCCCCTTCACACAACCTATTACACCTCTCAGACCCTTAATTTTCTTTTCTGAAAAAAAAGTAATGTGGATTTAGAAAGGTTAATGTTTAATTGTTTGATCAATCTTATATACCTATATGTATTAATCTAAACTGATCTGATGATGAAAATATGTAATATAACCCGTGTTAAATTTAAACAATAAAAAAAATTGAAACAAAAAAAATTTCTTTTCTGTGAAATGGGATCACAAAGTCCACCTCATAAGAAAAATATGCTGAAATGCTGAACATTTATACATGGGATTTCTCTTTATTCATCCTCCTCAAGGGACAAAGGATTTAGAATAGTATCCTGAGTGTTCTAAAAGTAGAAAATGTAGACTACTTTTTCTCCGTCCATGACTATTCATTCCATGCTCTCATGCAGCCCTTGTCTTTTTCATCTCTATGTAAATTAAGCACCTAAATTTCATATGCATATTGCTTCTTACTAATTATCCCTCCTCCAGCACTATTCACATCTTCTTAAAGATTCTGTCTTTTTGCAATCATATCCTCTAAGTCATGGCCCTATAAATTTCTGTCTGAAAGCCAAACTGAATGTGCTGCTTAAATTTGTAAATAAACTTTTATTGACAAGTAATCACACTTCTTTGTTTATGTGTGGTATTACATTGCATGCTTCAGTGGTGGAGGTCAGTGATTGTGTCACAGACTGTATGGCCCCCAAATCCCGAAATAATGGCTTCTGGATTTTTACAAAATAAACTCAATGCCCCTACTTTCAGTGACAGCTCTGATTCCACAGAACTTTAAAAGTTAGGTTTCATTTCTTCTTTTTTAATTTTAGAGACAGGTGGCTTCAAACTTCCTCAGGCCTAGGGTATAAAGTCATTTGCTCCCCTCCTCAGCCCAGATGGATGGACAGAATGCACAGTGGCCAGCCCCAAGAGGCAGCAATCCAGTTTCCTTCCTATAAGGAAGGCGGCAAGCTGAATGGCTGAAAGTGACAATGCAAGTACAGAGATCTGCATTATCTCTCTATGCCCACCAAGACCCCTGCTCACAGGCACACAGGGAGATGGAGATTAAAGGCAAGTGGGCCCCTCTGTCTCCTCAGAGCTAGTTTTGAATGAATCCTCTATCTTTTACCAAAATAAGTTGCTTCCCTTGATTTGGTCAGAGCCAAGCAAACAAATCTGAGCTTATAAATAAAACCTCAGTGGCCTCTGACTTTCTGAGGAACAGGTTCAATGTCCTTGGTTTAATGCTGGCTCTAAGCACATCTCCTCCCTTAAGAATGAATGAACATTAGCAGTCTCTCCTTGAATCATGTCTGAAATTCCATGACCAGGATGATTCTCCAGCCTGATCCCGAGGAAGCTACTGCCTTTCCCTTACCCTTCAATTTCCAGGATATAGGTTACATGGCATATGGTACCAGGGATCGAACCTGAGTCCTTGTGCTTGCCAAGCTGGTGCTTAGACCTCTGAGTTATCTCTCTAGCCATACATTCCAGTTTCTTGACCCTTCAGCTGTGAAATAAATTATACCATTGGTAGTCTTGATTTTCCAGCTAGCTGGCAGAAGCTCGAGGGTATTTCCAAGCTCCATAATCATGTGAGCCAGTTCACATGTATGCACACACAGATGTTTCTGAACTTGCTATGGGGTTCCATTCTAATAAGCCCATTATAAACTGAAAATGCCATAATTCAACACCTACTTTGATACACCTAACCCGGCAAACATCACAGCTTTGGGAGATGCTACACTGTAGAGCACTGGCTGCTCACCTTTGTACCTGGGTGGCTGAGCGCCCCCTGCCATGACACAGCACCATAATACTTGACCACCATCTTGGAAAGAAAATTTAAAATAGGAAGTGTGGTTTCTTTTGAATGTTTATCATTTGGGGGCCTTCACCACAGTCAAGCCATCACCTAAGTCAGAGACTTAGAACTCAGTCCCCTGGAAGGTGACTTCATCTCCAGGTGATACCACTGGGCTTATTCTGGGATACAAATCATCAGGGATGAGCCAGGTTTGTCCACCACTTGCTTGTTCATAGTGATAGTTACAGCTGTGCCCAACTTCAATATAAACATCATACTAATATTAGTATGAACATGAGAGGTCAGCAGTTTGGCCCTCAAGGATCACTGAGAGCTGCAGCATCCAAAATGTTTGCCCCAAATTCCAAACACCATTTCTGTTTATAAGAAAGGCGACTGCATTCGTTAACTTAAATCTTCATTTCTGAACCTAAAGAAATGTTTTCCTCAATGTATTGCTTACTAATCAACTTTTTTCCCAGCTTGTCATTTTGTTTAATGTTGCAAAACACGGCAATTTTTTAAAGTAGAATCTGATTTTGCAAATAGATGTCTAAACTTAAGTACAATAATGGATGTAACAAAATACCACTAAATATGACAGCTTTGTTCTGCCAATATAATTTGCTGATTCTGGAAACCAAATGCAGAACAGTCTGTGCCATTCTCAGAAGAGAGCTGTGCATGACAGACACAGACCTGGGTAAACACCGGCACACGCTATGCTCAATAGCAGACTTTGTATTCAGTTTTGCTTTTCATTCGCTTGTCACAGCCAGCTCCTCAATGCTCTTCTGTCCTAGAACATAGCAAAGCAGCCTCGCTTTAGAGCAAAGAGAGGATTCAATTTAATGATGCTCATAAATTCTTTTATTTATAGCATTCTTTGTGATGATATCTTGCAAAGCTATGTGTGTCCCAAAGCTAATTTTCAGGAAGATGCCACATCAGCTTTTAGAAGGCAGAAGATACTTGGTCTCAAGAGTCCCACACATTTAGACAATAGAGGTACGCCACAGGCTCCATCAGGAAGTGGACATGAACTGGGGTAGTGGTCAGCTTTGCTGCTTTGTGACTTACAGTCTACAGAATCCAAGAAAGAGGTCCTTCAATACTGAGAAAAATGACATCTGATACTGAGGTTTTTGCTGCCAAAGTCTCAGTACACAGCTTTCCAGAAAGAAAACGAAGCATCGATCTAGACTTGAAATAGATCAGTGGTGAGTAAGATGTATGTGGGGACCAAGAAAGCCTCCCAGGGATCTTTGTAAAGCATGCTGCTGAAACATGTCCATTTGTGTGGCCATCTGTGAGGGTGGAAGCTAGCAGTCGTGACCAAGACTTCCCAAAATATTTATTTCAAAGGTCTTTGAAGAAAATTTTGAAATCCCTGACATAGACAAGGAAGGTGACATCCCTTGAATTTGGGCTGGGCAGTGTCTTACTCTGATCCATAAAACACATCAGATATGATAGCACACAAACTGAGTTCCAGGGGACTTGCACCCCCACATCTAGCCTCTGCTCAACTGACATGTGAACCAGCTTGTACTGAACTACTAGAGGACAAGTAGCACATGAATGAGACACTCACCACATCATCTGAGGTCAACCCAGATCATCCAACATTGTTCAACCTGGGGAGAACAGTGAATGCTGGAGTGAGCATAACTAAATCAGAGGAACATCCCAATTGAGTTGAATCCACATCACACACCATAAATTCAAGAGGTAAGTGATAAGTTACTGATTGAAATTATTAGACTAAGGATAGATTGTTATATAGCAAAGCAAGCTGATCACTGAGTTACTGCTCTTTGCAGTAGGCCCACTTTCAATAGAATAGTACCCACTAATGGAAAAGAATAACGGATCTATCCATTCTGAATATTTCCTATGGAGACAATTAAGGAAGCAAGTTGTTTAGTGCATCATAAAATGGCCCATAATTCATCTCTCAAACTGGAGAAACAAACAAAAGTAAGCCTTAATAAGTAGCAGCATAGGGCCATGGAGATAGCTCAGCAGTCTAAGCACCTGCCTGGCAAACACAAAGACCTGGCTTTGATCCCTGGTATTGCATGCTGTGTGGGCTCTGGAATACCAGATATGATGTGCCAGCCCTGAAACTGCATACCTGTAATCCCAGTGCTGGGGAGGCTGAGACAGGGCAATCACTATGAGTCTGAACAGCAGACTCTGAGATCCTGTATCAAATAAATTAATTTTTTTAAAAAAGTAGCATCAGATATTTTAGAATAAAATTGCAGCTGTCTACCAATGTTGTAATATATTTATATTTTACAAAGGCAATGCTTTTGGGATGTAAATAAATGATAAGTAACAATGGAGAGCAGAGAGACCTTAGAATGCATTGAAATGGACAGGACATTACCTAGGGTCATGCACAGCAAAGGAGATGAAGTAGGGATGGTTATCATAAATAAACTAGGGGACAGGTGATTGGGAGCAATAATCTTTTGAAAATGCCATGGGTAGGTGACCATGGGTCATAGAAATCAGGGGATCTAGCAGAGTTGGTTATACAGATGAGTGTGTCATTCAGTAAGCTCTCTTTGTAAATCTGTGGCTTGTTGAACACTGCTTGCTGCTTTCACTTTTATTATTTCCATTTGCTTTCATGGTAAACTCAAAAAAAATGTTCATTGTCCACAATGAGGAAGGTGAAGCAGAACATCTCATGCCTCACAGGCACATCACATAAAGATCCTGGATTCTTAAAGTCTTCCTTTCTTAGAGCAGCAGTTGGAAGTGGCAGAGTGCCTTCTCCCTCTGCACCCTCTGACTCAGGCCTGCAGGAAGCCTCTCTCCCACAGTCCTTCCAGCTGCTCCTTAAGGTTTTGCAAGCTGGCTCAGTGCCCCACGGTGTTTCACTTCTGGGTAAATCTAATGTATCTCAAGGCAGCCAGCAAGAGCCAGGATCAGAGACAACATGGCCCAGCAGTAGTAGAGCGAACTTTTGGGGTCAAGGGAAAGCAAGGTCAAAGGTGAAGGGAAATGAATTGAAGAGAACTCTTGAGTACTCCTGAGCAGGGCATGCACACACTGAGCATAGCATTCTTGAAAGATCATCCTGACAAGTATATGCAGAATGAAACGGGACAAGAAGATGAAGGCAGTGAGCTTTGCCTGGTCGTGGCTAAGGCTGTCCAGCCAAGATGTGGTGAGTGGGGATGAGAGTGGCAGGCCCAAAAACCTGGAAGACTGAGAAGAAAGGTTAAACCAAAGGTCCAATGAGCAGGAGCCTTTCCAACAGGAAGTGGTCAGCTTTAACCATAAGACTAAACTTGACCTCATTCAGAATAGTTCCGCTCATATGGAAGTTGACACTGGGACATTGTTCTTGACCATTTGCCCAAATAGACATTTGCAACTGTCATTGTGTAGCAGCTGTAACTGTACCAATTATTTTACCTGTGCTTGAAAACACCGTTTTGACTGATATTTCCTCTGAGAGTCTGTGTTTTTGCATCTCATGGCATGGGCCATAGGAACATGATTCATGTCTGAGGTCAAGACCAGAAGTAATGTCACTGGTTTGTCAGAGAAATTATTATTTGGAGAACTGGCGTTTGGCACTCTTAACCAACACTAGGCAAAGGTGTGTATTGGGCCTGAGTAAGAGACAGCCACGCACACCGGATGAAGCACCACAAAGCACCATTACCAGCTATAAGAAAGCTGATAGGTGTACCAGACTAACTGCCAGGAACCCTAAGGGCTAGTCCCCACCGAGGTGAGCTGCTTTTGCCCATGTTTCTAAATAAGATCTTCTTATGGGGACAGTAATAGATCAAGAAGAAGACAGGAAGAAAAGAGGGAATAGGGCCCAAAGCCTCACTTTTCAGGAAATAGTAAGTTCCTAGAGCAGACTTTAAAACTCACTTTCAGTCCATTTTGTTTATTTGCTATGAAGCTGAGCTCACCTTTAGTATGATTCAACACAGGGACACAGCCTTAGTCATAGTAGCAAATAGCAAGAGAAAGACAACATTCTGATCCTACATGAGCTAAGAACTGTATTTGCACACAGGAATTAAGATCAACATTTTCACCAGCTTCTTGCTATAAAGGTGTACAGGGCAAACAGTGTTTGTGTTCATCTCCCAGTAGATAGGTCTCTCTGTAAATAGGAAAAACAGCTTCTATTATTTCCAGTGTTTTGTCTTAAAGGTAAAACTATGGTCACATACACAGAGGAGACTTGCTGTCCTGGAAGAAACTTCCTTCTTAGCTAACAACATGTCTCTAAAATTCTAAAATCTCTTGGAGATTTGTATCAGATAAGACAAATTTCCCATTACACACTGTAGATTCATTGAGAAAAATCAGGACATAACTTGCCAGGCAATCCAGAGCAGGGTGAAGAATACCTGGCCTGGGGAAGGCATAGCTGATGCCCCTGCAGCAGAGGTTAGCACTACAGGTGATCATGGAGAGGTGGGGAGGACACCCCAGCCTGTGAGACCATCACCAAGGGGACTGTGGGAGCACTCCATTGCCAACAACCACAGCCTGGTGGATCTTCCTAGTGGAGCAAATTCTAAATCCAGAGGCACTTAGTCAGGGGAGACTTGGAGACTTAATTCCTATTTTCACGTAGCCAAATAATAGCCAGGGTGAAGAAGAAATGATTCTATAAGCTTTTGGAGGGTAGAACTGTGACTCCAAGAAGGAGAACTTTGAGCTGGGTGTAGTGGCACACACCTGTAATCCAAGCACTTGGGAGGCTGAGGCAGAAGGATAGGTGCAAGTTTGAGACCAGCCTGGGCTACCAAAGTGAGCTGAAGGCCAGCCTGAACTGCATAACGAGACCCTGTCTCAAAAAAAAAAAAAAAAAAAAAAAAAAAAAAAAAAAAAAAAAAAAAAAAAAAAAGGAGACAGAAAAAAAAGGAGAACTTTGTAAAGGAGGAAAAATTGTTCCAATAATGAGACTTCTAAAAGAAATAGGCTACCTTGAGGGACCCTGGTATTGAAGTAAAGGATGAGTGAATGTTGTTTGAAGATACACTGCATCAAGCATTAGAAGATGAAATGATCCCAGGGTCCCTCCTACCTCAGCATACTTGTTCTCTCCTTGAAGTCCCATAAAACCTACACTGGGAAGCCTGCCTTACCACACCCTGCATGGCTTTAATATCAGAAATATGTGTTGTCCCCAGAGTCCTAGAGACCAGAAGACTAATATCTAGGTGCTGACCAGGTTTCTGGTAGCAGTTTTCAATCTTTGTTGCTTCTTGGCCTATAGAAGAAATCTCCTGACCTCAGTATTCCCCTTCACATATGTTCTTTCTGTTGTATATGTGTCTAAATCTCCTCTCTTATAACTGCACCAGTCACACTGGACTGGAAACCTCCTTAATGACCTTATTTTAATTTGAATACCTCTCAAGGACTTCTATCTGCAAATTACCGCCACATTCTCCAAATAAGGCACTAAGATTAGAACTTCAGTGTATGCATCTTGGTATGACACAGTCAACCTGTAACACCTTTGAGATAGGTCTAAGTAACAACGTACCATTGGCTTCATATGTTCGTTCCTCTGTACCAGCAACCTAATATGCAAACTACTAAACTCTGTGACAGCAGTTGGGACAGGGTAAGCTTTTATACTGGAATGCCACTGCCCACAAAATGAGGGAGGCTACACTTCTAAGCACATCACTCAAGTCCTAAAACGCAGCCATCTTCCTGCAGTTCACTGTGCAGGACATGCGTGACAGCTGAGAAATGCGTCACCACCATGATGCTTTGTGAAATGTTACAGTAACTCCTGCAGAAAGACAGGAGACTCTGTATTCCCAAGTGTGTGTCTCTTAATCAAAATACTACATGGGTGCAGCTGACGAGCTCCACCCCATGTTCCAGACTGGTGTTCCTCTTTGTCTTCCCTGTGTGGCCCTCCAGCTTGCTTCCTCGTGACTCCATGTGACAGCAACTGTGCTATGACACCTAGACATAATACAGTTTACTTCCAGTTTCAACTTAAGCTCAAAAAATCTGATTTTTCAGTGTTTTGTTTCAGTGCTTGCTGTTGGGTTTATATTGTTTTTCCCCAAAATTTTGTCTACTTCCTAAATCCCATACTGAGAATGTGATTTTACTTAGCAACAGGATTTTGGCTAAAGCCATCAAGTGAAGATGACCTTATAGTCAATGAAGATGGAGTGGGCTTGACACCTTTGGAAAGAAGAGGAAAGAGACAAGCACACAGAAGAAGTCCGGTTGGCAATGAAGGCAAAGACTGGACAGCAGCAGCTGGAAGCAACCAAGGCTAAGGATTGGTGGAAATCTGGGAAGCTGGGAGGGACACGTGGAGCAGATTCCCCCTGTAACTCAGAGGGTAGCCTTGGAAGCACCTGGACCTCAGACTACTGGCCTCTAAAGTGAGAGAAAATAAATCCCTGTAGTGTTATGCCTCCCAGTTTGTGGTGTTCATTTCAACAGCTTTGGGACACCGACATACTTAGGATGAGAACACCATGCAATTGTGTTACTATAATAATCAAAGTAATAATATTAATATCGTGATGAGGGCCAACCAAATAGCTCAACAGATTAAAGCACCTGCAAGCACGCACAGGGGCCAGGGGTTTGATTCCCTAGACCTGCGATGCCAGCCCTGACCCCAGGGTGCTCTGAGATAGCAATTGAGACTGGGCCTGGTAGTACACACCTACAATGTCAGCTCTTGGGATGCTGCAAACAGGCAGATCACTATAAGTCTGATCTAGTAGTGAGACCCTGAACAACCTGTAGATCCTTCCCTAAAATCCCTAAAATAAATTTAAAAAAATAATTATAAGTCAATGCTTCCTCAGTCTTGGACTTCCACAGTCTACAAATCCTTGCAACAACCCCATGAGGTCAGTGTTTACATAAAGGGACAGATCACTTAAACTAACTCGGTCAAGCTGCTGCAATAGGCAGGGAGACATCTGCGAATGAACCAAAGGTCTGTCAGATCTAAGAGCCCATGCTGTCCAGAATGTTTTCATCAGCATAAGGGATTTATACATTTTGCAAACAAAAAGGATTTATCCCAACCTTATAGACAGAGACAGCATTGATCCTTCGCCAAAACTCTTAGTGCTGTCTATTTTGGAATGATTTGCAAAATTATCATTTGGAATCTCTCTTTGATTTCACCCAGAAATATTGACACATATGCTGTTATGACAAGACAAAACAGTCATCATGTGTAATTTCTCATGAATCCAAAAATTAAATTTAACTGAATTTGGCTGTAATTCATCCCAAATTTAAAATAAATATGAAAAACACTACTTTTTTCAAAGCAAGTCTTCTCAATGTAAGTGTAATTTAGCTATTTAAATATGTCATAACTGTAACTATTTCCATACCCTTATAGAAACAGCATTTCTAGACTATGTGCATCAGTGATTAAAAAAGCCACGTTTAAAAATAATGTACTAATAAACATATGGAGTAGAAAAGGGACACATACTGTCTTCTCTTATCTTATACTGGCTAGAATATATAAATTCATACTACGAATAGTTTCATTTTTCTTTTTTCACCTTCCTTTTTTCCCGATGCATATGTGCACTTGGGGAGTTTTCCTATGTTAATCAGGACTCCTCAACCTTGGCGCTGTTGGCATTCAGAGTTAGATAATCCTTTGCAATGGTGCCCATCCAGTGCATTGTAGGATATTTAGCTACATCCGTGGCCTCTTCCCACCAGGCATAGTGAAGAATCCCACTCTCGCCATGAAGAAGACACCTCCTGACATTGCCACTGTCCCTTTGTGGGTAGGGGTAAAGCTGCCTCTGGTTTGGAAGCACAATCGTAGATATGACTATATTTCCAGATTCTTTCTGGCACTATGTGGAAAGATTGAACACTGAGCTTGGAACCAAGCCGTATTCAAATAATCACACAGTTTTAAAGAAAAGGAAAAAGGAGCCAACTAAATTTTCCAGCAATTCAGCATCCCCCATCACTGTCCCAGGATTCAGTCATCTCAGGAGTAGTGTATAGAGGGCTCCAAATCCTGCCACCCTGTGTTCAGCTCCCTAAGGGCTGCAGCATCTTCCTTAGCACCATGCCTCTGTTCTCTTGGAGGCCATAGCCCCAGTGTACCTGCCATTAATGAGGTACTGAGAAGCAGGTTTAAAAAAAATTAAAACTTACCACAAATCAGCCAAAATAATACAACCAGTGGTGAAAAAGTGATTGCCATGTAAGACAACCCAGTGAAATTCCCCCCTGTGCTGTTTCATAAATGTCCTTAAAGAATGGGCAAAGCAGGTCTTGCCACCAAGAACTGAGCCCATGTGAATATAACCAGGTACACAGCAGTGGCACAGTTATCAGTGAGTGCTGTGACAGCAGAGATTCCTGACCTCCCACCCCACATGACACAGCAGGCACCCTACGTATACAGTTGGCCTCTTTCTGCATCCAAAGTCAACATCTGTGGGTTCAAACAACTATGTAGATTGTTCAGAGGACAGAAGAAGAAACACACTAAGCGTGGTAGGCTGTCCTCAGGCATCACGAGCCTAGACTTCACGACTTCACATGGCTGTTCCAAAGATGCATTGCTTTAGCCTTCTGTGAAATTGCAAGGGAGCTGGGACTTTCTGATCAGTGAGTGAATCTCCCAGTGTTAAGATAAATAAATGTTGAAGTTATCACATGCTGCTTATTGAACATACAAGTTGCCAAAATGAGGTTGGATAGTCACTGATTTTGGTAAGCTGTGAGCACTTGAATTCAATACAGAACATATTGCCTCTTGAAACATAGTACAGAAAGCCATTTTCATCAAACTGGTACTATTCTGAATTAGCTACTTGGAAGTTGTCTTTTGAAAACTGCCTTTCGGATGATACCCTGGTTTAGCGTGCCTGAGTTTCTCATTTTAGTTTGACCATGCATCCCTCAACAGCAGAGCTTTTCCCTTTGCTATTCGGTTTCCTGTTTCAAATGTTTGGAGATGTCTTTATAACTGCGGCACCTTCTACAAAGCAGTTTGTTGTACCAGCAATCTTTTGAGTTCTTGATTTCTGCTGCAATTCCCAGAGAAATCATTAAGCCAGAGCTCCTTCCTACTGCAGACCTTGCAGACTGGCTGGGCTATGGACAGAATTGATTGAAGGCTGTTATGCTGTCTGAGATGAAGGGAGGAGGTTAAGTGGGAGCAGAGGCCAATTAGTTTACAATGGGGTCCAAGCAGAAGCAAGCTGATTGCAAGCAGAGCACTCTGAAGAGCTGTTTTTAATGTTTCCATCCTTTGAGGAACCTTGTGAATACCTTTCAATATCTGAGCCTCACTGGCTACACACCTGAGTTTATTTATATTTCCTTACTCTATTTCAGAAGTGACTGTATGCTTTCCCAAGGCCTTAGGTAACAGCGTGCCCTGGGACCCACAGGCCATGAAAGTCCTGAATGATTTCTGCAGCTATTATTGTTCAGTTAGGCAAATGCTCTTCTACAGGGCAAGGCAAGTTCTCTCTTAGAGTAATGAGGGGTGAAACATAACATGGAAAATTCCAGTGTAGGTTAAAAAGAAGCTGTTTCTGAATAAGTTCCATGAGGCCATTTTAATTTATGCCCCTGGGGAAAAGTTGAAGAAATCAGAAAACACAGCTGATTATTATTTGTGCAGATTATGCAAACTTTGCCTTTTTAAAAAAATGACTAAGTTACGGGGGCTCGGGGAAAGAATTTGGACCATATTTAAGTGAAAAGGATTAGCTAGCAGGATGTTGATTTATAAACAGCAACAACCAATTCCTTATATTCTCCACTGTGGTCATGTCTCCTGCACAGCAATTCTCAGTGTTCCTTTTTGAAAGCCCTTGGTACTCAGTTAGCCCCGAGGTATAATGTTTGATAATATAACTACTGCTTCTGTCACTGCGTTTTGTACAAACGCATTATATGTGGCCCAGAATGGTAAAGATTTATGTATGGGTATGGAAAATAAAAATCAGCATTGATTAAAAGCCCCACATAGACCATCCAATACCGCCCAAAGAACATCAGTTATTTTGCATTTTGACGTGGCGATTGATAACTCATAAATGCAAGCAGGAATGACAAATGCAGATGGAAACTGGCTTTGACAAAAACGATAACAGTATCAGTCTCGGGGGGCAATGGAGGTATAAGCAGGAGCTGTTTAAAATATTTAATCATTTTATGAAGGCTGCAAGATGTTGTTTGACCCTGAAGGAGTGTGAATGTCACATGGATCAGAAATTGCCAAGTCTTTGAAGTGAAATAAAAAAATGGTGTTATTATAGATCCTTCTTGACATCCTATCATTTTTGTATAGGATTAAAAATATGTATACAAAGCACTAGATAAAGGACTCCAGTAAAGGATGTCTTGGTTGAAGGGAAGGGAAGAAAAGACACCCTGTTTGTGAACTTTTACTTCAAAATCCCAAAGAATTTCTTTCATTTTCTTCCAAGTGGCCAGAACAGAGCCAAAAGCTCCTCGTAAAAAAAATGTCTGGTTTTTAGATAAAGGGTAAATTACACTTTACTTTTGCTACCTGAGGTTTGCTACTGAACGTTTTTTTTTTTATCTCCCATCCTCTGTACATTCTATCTCACTTGGATTTTGTATTTACAGTGTGTGTTTCTATATGGAGAGCCATACAGGATGTGTGTGTCTATAAATAAACAGGCAATATTTATACACTTGTGTGAAGGGTTCTGTTCAGTCTGCCGTGTATGGGCACTCTTGGTTCCTACCTACTGTACCACTCATAGTCCTCCAGGTCTGGGGCAGCCTGGTCCTTGGAGTCTGCCCAGGTACCAGACTCACTGGTGGAGGCAGGGAATGCACACACCCTGGAGAAGATTGCTGTGCTCCCTACAGAGCAGCAGGTGAAACATCCCACTGCACACTGCTGTTTCTTGCTGTGTTTCTCTTCCTTTTTGTTCCTATCTTGAGTTTTCCCTGTTCAGTTTCATCTGGAAATTAGAAGCAGTTTCCTTCAGGCCTTTTTCCACTCTTTTCTAGGACTGTGTGGTTCATCCCATGGGTTAGTGTTTAGTTGCTCTGAGGTATTTTTTCACTCACTTTGAATGATTCCATAGATTTTCTGGTGTCTCGAAGTTGCTAAACTTGTTGGCTGGAGCATGAGAACAGCACATACAGATTCATCAGAAAGAAGACTTGGGGTAAGTCTTCCTTGGATGTTCATTATGGTTTGTGTCTAGGTCCCCACATTATGCAGTCATGGATGTGGGCTGCGGGACTTTGATTCATAATTCCCACATATGTTCTTTAAAGAAGGACACAGAAGGGGGCTTGACCCCAAAAGAAGTCCACATGACAGAAGCAGAGAAACAGCCTCAGAAGAGGATGCTGCCATGATTCTTGGAAGCTGGAGAGGATATACAAGGGCAAGGAACACAAAGAAAGCCTCTCTGGAAGTTGGGCAGGGAGTGGCTTCTCTCCTAGGCTTTCCAGAACTGTGGCACTGCCCTCCCCACACCTTGATTTCAAGTCAGTGATTCTGATTTCAGAATTTGGTCTCCTTAACTAATAAAAGAATAAATTTCTGTTATTTTCAGTCATGAACCTTGAGATAATGCTCTATGACAATCCCAGGAAATGAATTTACCCAACATGAACTGTATTTCTCACTGTGAGGAAATGCTGACCTAACCATTGCATATATTTCATTACATCCAGTCCTTCAACAGTCCTTGGAAGGAAATCACTTGTACCCAATGTACAGAGTAGCAAGCTGAGGGTAGGTGAGAAGAGTGCATCTTGCCCATGGTCATTCTACTAAGAATTCAGAATTGGGCCTGCCTAGCTATAACAATAGTCCCCCACTTGCAATCTACCTTCCAGAAGGCTTGCACACATGGTCTCTAGGTACAGCATCACAATGACATTGGTAAAACCACAGATGCTGTTTGTGCCTGAGCCCTCAGAAACCTAAGCCTCATGCACCCTGCCAGGCCTTTGCTCCCGTACCTCTCTCAGCAGCACCATGTTGCCACAAGCAGGTCCACTTGCGGTCTTTTCCAGGAGCAGCCTTAGCAGTCACATTCCTTCACCTGCCGTGTCTTCCTTCTTCTCTGCTGCTTGTGAAGACAAAACTCAGATTCTAGGAAGTTTTTCCAATTATTCTACCCCATGCCAATTCCTCTTTCCTATTAATTCCCATTCAGAGGTATAAAATTATATTCCTTACTGATTTTGAATAAATTAGTTTTTGTCTTCTCTAGATGGATTATAATTTCTTCAGGGTGCTAAGGAACACTCAGAAAGAGACACTGCCTCATAAAAGCTATGTTTCTCCTGCGGGGGTGGGGGGACTTCTGAATAGAATGATCAATATCAAAGGGTTTGATCCGAGGAGAAGGGAACAATAACACCTGAGAACATAGAACTAGAAGTCAAAATGACTCAGTTCTAGCCCTGGGTCTGTGTCCTAGGAGAAGTCCCTCCACCTCACCAGGTCTTTTTCTCATAACATGAGACACTTGAGCTATGTGACCTCCGAGGTCTGTGCCACCTTTAATGTCTTATGATCTACAGCTGGCATCACAATGTGTTCCTAATCTGGAGACACCTTCCCCCCTTGCCCAAGAATTCTGCCAAGGACTGTGTGAGTCACATTTCCACATGAGTGCCATGCTGCAGGTTATTAATCATCCTGAAAACCTGGGTCACATATAATTCAGATCCAGGGAAGCCCTACTTGCCACCAAAGTCTTTGTTGGCATTAAACTCTTGAAAGCAATCCCTGACTTCTGCTACCTTGGCAGGATTCAGTCAAACAATGCCCTCTTATCCAAGGTACTGGAAAATGGGAAGCAAAAAGCCAGTGTACACTGGGGCCAGACTTGGCATGAGCATTAGAGGAAGTTCCAAATCAAGGAAGAAGCCTAGTAAGTCAAAGGTCTCTCCTATCAGCCACATAACATGAACTGTGGTCTTCACAATTAGCTTCCTGAAAAACTTCATGGAGGCTAGCAAGACAGCTCAATGGACTAAGCAGCTGCTTACACAAGTGCAGGGACTGGTGTTTTATCCCCAGCACCACATGCTATGCTGGCTCCACCCCTGGGTGTGCTGAGCTGGCCACCAAGACCAGGCATGGTGGTGCACACCAATAATCCCAGTGCTGGGGAGGCTGAAAACAGGAGGATCACTACAAGGCTGATCTACTTAGTGAGACCCTCTGCCAAATACATAATAAAAGAAAAACTTCATTGCTAAAACTCATTGCTCCCCCTAATATCAAAGGCAAGATTGTGAATACGACATCCCTATCATGTGGTCTGTTGATTTAGCGTCATGACAGTGATGGACATGCCTCTGGAGATGGTTTCGGACCCCCAGAGGAGTAGGGTGGGTCACTTGAAAAAGAAACATTCTATGGTTTTTAAGGAAAAGACAACCCCTCAGTGACAGTAGTCCCTACAAATTATAATCTAACATTTCCCCCAAATGCTATACAATACTTACCCGCTGGGGCAACACATAGTAACAGAGTTGAACACACATTCTTCCCATTCTTACTTCAGGTCCTGTTAAGGAGTGCCTCTGCCTCCACAACTGTAGGACTGCGCCCCTTGTCCACCCACCCCATCCAGACAACCTACCCCAGTTCAGCAGAACAAAAGTCCTGAGTGATTCATTTCAAGACCTTTCCTCTCTCAAACCATAATGATGCTTTACTCATACCTTACCAAGGGCGCTACCAAGCAACTCTCTGACCTTTAGTGTTTGTATGTTTTGTTAATATCAATGTTGTTACTGGTTGTGAATCAAGAAATTTAAATCTAAGCCTTTTATTTTAGAAGGAGAAATATAAAATCAGTAACATTAACTGAAAAACATAATGTTCTAGCCCTATCTGATCGAGCCTTCTACAGTGACTTTTCCTAATCTGTGCTACTCCACGTTTGTAGCCACCTACTGGATGTGGCCTCGAGTGCTTACCGCATTGGTGCTGTGACTGAGGGCTAACCTGCACTTTGAGTTAACATAACTATGTATATGCATATGTAAATTTTCAAATGTCAGGAGCCTGGGGCTTCCATATTGGATACACTCGTGTTTCTGACTCTTCTTCCTGATTTCATTTCACCACTTAAGGACCACTTACTGAGTGCATGTAGTATTCTGGTACTGTGATAGCCATTAGACAAGGAACAAGGGGCAGGGCCTGATGACAAGATAATCATCACAGTGGCCTGTGGGCAGGCTTCTGTGGCAGGGTGTTAGGGAAATAAAGAAGATACACAGAAAGAAAGGAGCAATGCTGCTATTACTCAAACACATGGTTCTCCAGCAGCTGTACAAGACACCTACACATACTGACTTCATCTAACCAGCACAGTAAACAATGAGAGAGGTTCTTTAATGGTAGAAGAAATTGACACATGAAAAAGGATAAATAATGCGATAAAGTTCTGAAGGCAGTAAATGGCAAAACCAAGATTTGAACCCAAAATTAAGTAAAGCAGATCTTCCAAGCGACGATGTCTCGCCTGGTTCTTGAAGGACTAAGTTTAGCTCAGGTCAGGGATTAAGGTGTGCACAAAAAGGGTGGGGAGACTGGTGAGCAAGAGCAAGAGACCTTGAGATAAGGGGAGAGCATGTGCAGGGCAGAATTTGAAGCAGGCATAGGCTGCGGAGTAACAGCCCCACAAAAGGCAGAATTCAGCTTGTGAAGGAAGTTCAGGCTAAGGAACTGGATTCTACCCAGAGGGTCACAGGAACAGCAGGGGCTATGGAAGGCAGAATAAATGCCCAGGGCCAGTGAGAGAGCTCAGGGGACTAAGCAGCTGCTTTAGCAAGCACAGGGAGAAAGGTTCAATCCCCAGTCCCATGTGTTGCATTAACCCCCACCCCTTGGTGCACTGAGCCTGCAACTGAGTTCAAGTATGATGGTACATGCCTGTAATTCCACTGCTGAGGAGGCTGAAAACAGAAGGATCACTAGGAGTCAGAGCTGCATAGTGAGACCCTGTACCAATACAAAAACAACAACAAAATTTTTTTTTAAAGCCCAGTGTTAGTAAGCTCACACTGGTGGCTTGAGAAGGCTATGGGGAATAGTCAAGGGAAGCCAAGAGTCCTTTAGGAAGAGGTCCTGAACTAAGACAGAAGAGACAGAAGAATGGAAGGACTCAGAATGTGAAGGAGAAGGTAGAGCCTGCAGGAGGTTGTTAAACATGGAGGAAGGTTGAGTGAAGAAGATTCCAGATCTCCTGCCTGAGAGACACATGGTGGGAGCTGCAGTGAGAAAGTCCTACAGGATTCTGCAGGCTGAGGCTGCTCTCCAGGCAGCTCAATTAGTGCCGCTCCCTGAGGAATGTCTCCTTCCACCCGCTAACCCTAATCTTCCTTCACTTAAAGACTACCTAGGAATCAGGATATTCCTAGAGACTCCTTCCAGAAGGGCTTGTACAGAAGCCATTCTTGAGCTGACAGGGTGAGCTCCTAATTATTTGCTTACCAATGCTGACTAGAAAAAAAAAAAAAAAAAAAAAAAATATATATATATATATATATATATATATAAAAGTTTGTGCATACAGATCAAGTTTAGATGTCATTATTTATTTATAAATTATAAACATGCACTACTATAATAACTGCAAAACCCAACAGAAATTTTAAAATGTTAACATTTTAAATTATTTATTAAACGTTCAAATGTGTAATTAAATAATCTCTTTCTTGTTCATCTTTTAACAGTAAGTATGTCCTTCAATGTGATTAAATGCTTTATTCCCTTTGAAAATCTTGCTTTAGTACCGTGTATATCAAAATATGACTCTTGTCCTTCAGGTCCCTGAGGTCAAAACTATTTTCATTCTAATGCTGGGACTTTGTTTTCATTTGCCTCCTTTGCTATTTTCATAATCACTCTCTCAGTGTAAAACTCAGAGTGTGAGAGGCTGCAGACCCCTGTACACCTACTCACTGTGTCTCCACTGCCTGCTGCCCACACTGTAAAAAGAAACAGAAAAAAAGCCAATGATTCTTGCTTGCCAAGAATTACTGTTTTGTTAAATCTTGATCTTCAAGTGTGTCTTTTTACTATTCTGCGATGAGCTAGGAACTCGTGCTCCTTTGCGGTGGAAGACAGCCACCTCCATGCAAGGCATTGGTGTAACTGTTGGACCTGGACACTAAACCAACCATTTTCTCATGAAATGCCATTTTTTCCTCCAAAGTATTTGGCAAGTGTCTGTGTGAAACAAACACAGTAAGATTGTAACTACAAGAAAAATAACTGACAATGATTGTTGCCAAGGATAAAATTCCATCTTTTGAGTGAAAATTAGAATTTTGAAGAACATTATCTATCACCAAAAGCCTTACAGCTTTCCTGGACTTCAACACTTTTATAATAAAATTGCATAATAGTAATGCATGTGATTTTCTGATAGCATATAATGAATTACGTCTAGATTTTTAAATATCTGCACAGTTCATCAGACAAATATTTTTTGAACTATAAAATGTTGCAAAACTATACATGAGCAAAAACAAGTTCAAAGTGCAAGAGATATCAGTAGCTTTTGATGTAGAAGGTAAAAGTTCTTTGATAAAAGTTTCAGAGTCTATATCAATGTTAATTTTATAAAGCAATCACTTGTTGAGTTTTAGTGTCTTTTCAAAAGTCTACAAATTTGTATAAAAAATAAACTGATAAAATAGTTCTCTCTTTTTCAAATATATAGCTTCAGGAAGTGGGGTTTTCTTTGCATATGTCAATGCAAACAACACATCACAACAGACTAAATGCTGAAGCAGACATGGATCCAGATACATTCTAGCCCATCTGTTGGATTTTTTAAAAATGTGAATAAAGGTGGTTCATGGAAATTTTTCTTCTGTCACAATGAAGGTCTAATCTGACCTCCCCAAAAAATGTCACTGAACAATTCAAAGTGATCAGAACACAATCTTTTATTCTTTTTTTTTTTTTTTTTTTGTAGTTAGGACAAGGTCTGCAAGGTCTACAGGATCTCACTACATAGATGGAACTCATAGTGATTCTTCTGTTTTCAGCCTCCCAAGCGCTGGGATTGCAGGCAGGTGTCAGCAAGCACAGCATGCCCTGGGGGCGGGGCTGGCTCAGCACCCTGGGAATCAAACGCAGGCTGCTTCACTCTGCCTAAGCAGGTGTTTTAGTTCACTGAGCTGTCAGGCCAGCCCTCAGAACACAATTTAAAATATATATCTGAAGCCACTGTCTGCCATCCTTAAGGATAAGAGTCACTTTGTCCTAAATATTCTTTACACATATTGTACTTTTCTGAAGCATCATTTTTAGTGGTAAATACAACAACAACAACAAAAAAAAACCTTAAGATGAATATTTAGTGTTCTCTAAATTGTATTTAGAACTTCAGTAATGAGTTCTCAAACTTCTTGTTCCAGGACCCTTTATTGATGACTTTAATCTATTAACGACTTTAAAGAGTTTTTTGTATGGGATGCATCTACTGAATTTACTATATAAGAAATTAAAAGAGAAAAACTGAAGTACAAATTCATTTGCTACATTGCTGTTGGTTATATTAACATATTACTTTCATTCTGCATTTTCTTGGCAAGAATTTTATGAAGATTACTTTTCTCAAGAGTAGAAAATATGATTAGTAATGTTGCCACCTTGGCATACACAAGCCGCAATATTTTTGCTGATAAACCCTCTGCTTCTTGGGTTCCATGTTGCCCCTAAGCCATCTCCTGGACTATTATGTTAGTCTACACAAGCTGCCATAGCAAAGTAACATATACTGGAAGCATAAGTGGAAGGTGCATGTTTCTGACAGGTCCAGAGGCTGAGAAGTCCATAATGAGTACCTTAGATTACCAGGGAGGACTGCTTTCCTAGCTTGCAAATGGCCACCTTCTCTCTGTGTCTCCACATGGTTGAAAGGAGGGAGCTCTGGTCTCTTCTCATGGGGGCTCTGATCCCATCACAAGGCACCGTCTCATGATATTATCTAAACCTAAGCACCTCCCAAATGCCCCACCTGAAAATGCCACTACATGAGATATCAGGGCTTTAACAGATGAATCAGTGGGGGCATAGATATCAGTCCACCACAGAAACTGCAAGAGGCGTAATCCTCTCATACTCCAGAAGAACAAGACACCAGTGTCGATCTAGACAGCAGTGCTTAGCAAGTTTACTTTCTTCTTTAAGAATGAAATGTATACACACAATCTTCTTGCACCCCAGTGAATCACTGAGCATTCTCGCTGGTGTCCCCACTTTAAACTCACTAGTTGAAGGGTTCCACCAGTCAACTGAGAAGACACTCGGCCTCTATGTAGCATTGCTCACCTAGGGAGTAAGTAAGGCTGGGCACAGAATGGGGCTTCCTTCCCTCACTTATGACAACTCAGTAATCACAGAATGTTCTATTTCACAATTGCAGCAGTGGAACAGAGATGAGTAGCTGTCCCAGTGAAGGTTCCTTGATATCCTTTTCCAGCCTACTTTGCTTATAACAACCACATTGATATTAATAATTACTCAAGTAATTAACTTTAATCTTGCTCCTTCTAGTTGGTAGCTGAGGAAAGATATGGAAGCTGGTCACATCTGTTCTAGAACTTAAGAGATGACAGCAACAAAAATCAAGAGGCATTAGACAGAGTCCAGCAAGCTTCATCCACTCCTGTGTCTCTGGTGAGTCTCAGGAAGAGATGACACAGACTGCAGAGGCCGTCTGCACACACTGCCCCTCTGGGTGACATCATGCTGCCAGGCTAAGAGCCATGATGAAGCCTTGGCTCCCCAGGCTTCCCATAGCAGCTCTACTCTTCCCAGAAGGCAATGCCTGGCAATGACGCTGTCAGAGCATCATGCTTCCCCCAGAGAGGCACTTTAGAGACCTGGGCATGATGCCTTGTTCTATGGTTCTCCATTACTTTTGACCTGGGTTAACTGCAATGTACAGGACACTGAGAAGTTTGGCACTGAACACTGTGGAAAATTCAAAAGCTCCTACATGGCCAGAACTTGGAGTTGTACATCATTCAGGTTTCAAGTATTGCTTTCCTTGCAGAGAAGGGGATTGCCAGGGGGTGGGAGGGTGACCACCAAGGATGAGTTATCTCATTCCTGTTGTCCTGACTGGGTCCATCAAGCTGCTCACTAGCAGCAGCAGCCCAAATGCAATGTCCTCACACAAGCAATGTGTGACTCCATTGCAGAGGATTTAATAGCAAGACCTTCCAGGTGGAGCTTTCCAGAACTCTCTGAAGATGAAATGGAGTGGCAAGGTGTGACCATTTATTCCTGCCTTCCCCAGCCCTGCACCCCCTGTCCTGCCCAGAACAGATCCTGCATGTATTTCTAACTGAACTGGAGACAATGTGTAATTATACAGCAAAAAAAGAAATCTGTCAGAGGATAGCTGAATTTGCTTAAATTGTGATGATTTACAAAATAGAAAAATTTCCCCCAACTAAAAAACAAGGAAGAAAAACATACCTCTTCTTGCATGTGTAACTGCAAACAACCTCCCCCAAAGTCAACTCCTTTTCTGAAAGTCATTGCTAGTTTTATAATCTCTGAGTCATTAGATAACAGATAGAATTCCACACTTACTGGTTTCAAATGTTTATGGTCTGCAATTCATTCTTAATGAGCTCTCTCCACGTCTTTACTCTTCTTCACACCCTCCTGCTGGGAAGTGTCTTACTTTGCCTTGCCTTTTGTTAATGATTCCACAATCATTTCAGAGCCATTTCTCCTGCCTTATGTAATTCTGACACCAGCGAAGAGCCCAGCTCACTGCCTCACAGTTGGAAATGTAACCTTTAATGTATTAATTTCTCTTGCTCAAAACAATTTAACCTCTGTCTTGGTTTTGTGATTGCTAAGTGTTCCAATTAAATGCCTCTTTCCTGTTTTGTCCTGGAGGGCTCGCTCTTACCCAAATCGTGTTACCGTACCTCGCCCGATGAGTGTGCCAGGCTCCCTCCTGCACTCGTCATCCATCCATCATTTCTCTACTGAGTTCCTGCCACGTTTTCAAAACAATTCCTTCCTCAAAAAGATTAATTAAAGTAGTTTCAAAAGCAAGGCGAGCAACATATGTGAAGAAGAAAATAATTCTTTGAGTCCGAAAGACAGAAGTGTCCAGAAGCTGTCCCTCCAGCACCCTCCACTCTGGAACCAATTTGATCCCTAGGGGCTGGTACACCCATGCTCCTCATGGTCACGACCACATCACAATATCCCCCTATGTCAGCTAGTGCGAGAAGAGAAATTAATCATGGCAACAAAAAGTCTCTGGCCGCTTGGCTTTTGAATTGCACCACATGCTTCCATGCAAAATAGGTCTAGCAAGATGCAAGACTTGCTGAAGGATTCTCGCACATGTACTTGACGTCCCAAGCCCACCACAGTCAGCCTGAGACACATAACGAGTGCAAGGAAAAGAAGGGGTGACTGTGGTCACTCTGTTCACAGCCCAGCGCACAGGACGCTGGTCTCTGTTCCCACTGAGTGAGCCTCATGCTGGGCTCCAGGCCCATGAGCAGGGCTCCCTTCCCTGAAGAGCCTTCACTTCTAACCTTCCTTTTACCTTGGTACTGAAGAGTCTACTCTTAGTCTCCTTTCCTACTACAGAGGCTTAGGGAATGTGGTACTTTAGGTGTGTGTAATTAAATATTCTGGGACCAAATCATAAAGTATCTTCAGACATCCATGCTATGAGACAAATACCTCTGTGGAGGCCAACTCTTGGTGAGCTAGTCATGTCCGTCTTGGATTTTTCACTTAGAAAACCCACTTGCATCCATCCATTCCATTTCATCACCTGGTCTGGAGTCAATCAAGCATCAATCCAAGCACAAAGGCCTGGATGTCAAAGGCTAAGAAGGGGGCTACAGGAAGTAGGAGTGAGACTGCTGGGCAAACTTGGATGTCTCCTTTCTACTGGAGCCAATAAACGGGTGGTATGGGTAAAAATGGAAATATCACACATTAGGCACCATTATAACTAATTTGTCATTTTTAAAATATATACAAACTTTGTTTATATAATCTAAATATCCCTTGCTTATTTGGATGAATATTGATCATGTCCCTTCATTGGGAATTGCACAATTCTCTCTCTTTGTTAAAGAGAAAAGAAATGGGTGAACTGTCCCTCTCAGGGACAAGCAGGAATTTACCACGGCCTCTGAAATTCTGAAGTGTCATCAAAAGCTCTCACAAAATTCTGTATTCATTTGTGGAGAACTCCTGCGGCCTCTCTCCAGACTTAGTCAAGCATTCAGAAAGGAAAAGGGAAAATCTTCAAAAAGGAATCCACAGCCTGGTGGAAAATTAGCTCATCAGAATGGGAGCGGGCATATTTGGGGAGCATAATTAAAATGCATGAAGGTAATGTATTTAAAATAATCAGCAGGAACATTTTTAAATGCTTTCAAAGTTTTTTGGAGGTGACATTTTCTTTTATCAGTAGCAGTGGACTATAAATTATTCTTTAAAACAATGAAAGTTAGAAAAGACAGTGCCCTAGACCTAGCTTCCAAGTACAGAAAATGCAGAGGATAGGACAATAGATTAAACAACATATTCAAATACAATAATCAGAATACAAGAAGTGGGTAATTCCCTGGAACAAATGGTCCATTTCTCCAAAAAACAACAATGAAAGAAAACAGAGGGAGAAGAAACAAGGCCTGTGGAAGCACACAAGCCAAATAGAACTAAAATAATGTGTGGACCTTATTTAGATGTGAATTTGAAAACAGACTGGAGAGACATACCCAAAATCATCCAAGAGAATACGGGCTGTGTGATCCATGACTTTAATAAACAGTTCCTAGGGTTGAAATGTGATAATGGCATAGTGCTGTTTTTTGTTTTCTTAGAAGCCTTCGTAGGAGCCATGACATATGTATGACGCAGTGCTCTGATACCTGGGATTTATTTCTAAATAACCTATCAGGGAAAAAAAAAAAAAAGGATTGAAAAGAGCAGTTATCATTGGAGCTGGTTGTCAGGTGTGCAGATTTTGCTGTCTCTTATGCATGTATATGTTGAAATATTCTATAGGGTGTGCTTAGCAATATCTAGTGTGAGTTCCTTCCAAGTCTGAACTTCTCTTAAGCAACCTGGGTCCTATTGAGAAGACCCCACAGCCTTTCTATGGCTTAAGTCACCATTTCTAGGAAGACTTATTGCCCTTATTAGTACACACTTCTTCTCAAGGCAAGGAACCCAGAACACTGCCCAAGCCTCCCCAAAGTGGAGGAGTTAGTCCACAGGGGGCTCTGTGTTCTGGAGCCTCCTCTGATTTCTCTTTATTTTTCTTTTCTTTTTTGTACCGGAAATTGAACTTGGGGCCTTCAGAATGCTGCACTACAACCCTGGGGCTCTGAAAAAAAAATTTCTTGTCAATGTTGTTTGATATAGGGCCTTGCTATACAGTCCAGACTTGCCTTAAACTGATGGCAATCCTCTTGCCTCAGCTTTGCAAGTGCTAAGCTTAGAGGCATGAGCCACCATGCCTGACTCTTTCTTTAAATGTTGTTTTCCAATGAATCTAATGTGTGTGTGTGTGATATATGTGATATATATATGTATGATATATATATATATATATATATATATATATATATATATATACATGAGATAGATAGATAGATAGACAGATAGATAGATAGATAGATAGACAGATAGATAGAGGTATCACATTCATCTTGGGAAATTATGGCTCTCTTCTTCCAGTTGGAAGCTGTGATCCTCCTGCCTCAACCAGAGTAACTGGCATTACAGGCTTGTGTGCCACAACACCCAGCTCTCCTGTCTTCTAAGTGGAGGCTAGGACTCGATCCTGCGGCCTCAGCTTAGAGCCTGGGCAGCAGATGCATTTGTTGGGGCATGAGAAATGTTGAACCTATGGAAAGAATTCACATCTGCATATTGAACTCCTTATCAATCGTAGCTAACATACTACAGCATTGTATTGTTCTGAGGGACAGATTGACAAACTGAGATATAGGAGCGTTAGGCTGCCTTTCCCAGCCCTGTGACAAGTAATAAACAAGGGTTTGATTTTCTTTCCCAAGCCCCCCTTTACCCTGGGCCGGCATGTCACAGCAATGCTCCAGCCTCAGCCTCCTAGTTCCTTCTTCTCAAGACAAGGAACCCGTATCACTGTCCAAGCCTCTCCAAGATGGAGGAGCTCATCCATAGGCATCTGTGTTCTGGAGCCTCCTCTGATTTCTTTTTTCTTCTATTTTCTTTTTGGTACTGGGAATTGAACCTGGGGCCTTCAGAATGCTGACCTACAACCCAAGGGAAGAAAATATTTTTTCTTAATATTCTCATTATAGAAAATTAATAAAACACAAACATGAGGAGGGGAGAAAATAAAATCAGCCATAATCTAATCCATATTTTTAAAAGAAGGCTAACATAAAAATTCTCTCACTAAATGACTCTGCAAAGGTTAGAAAAAAATTCTCCCATGTTTTACAGAATTGGGTTAAAATGAGTTGGAAAGTCTTAATACCTCCCCTACTTGCAAAGGAATCTAAAAGAAAATTGGCACCAGTGTGTGTGTGTGTGTGTGTGTGTGTGTGTGTGTGTGTGTGTGTGTGTGTATCTGTGTGTCCGTGTGTCTCTGTGAACCTTGTTGTAAACATTTCTCTCCTTTTAAAAGCAGATGAAAATATCTTCAGGGTGGTCTAACGCTAGACGCTGGAAGAACGCCGACACTGCCGCCCAGCCCCCCTTGATGTGCCAGCCAGGAGTGTCACTTCAGGGACAGGGAGGATAGGAAAAAAAAATCAGACCCTTGTTTGTCACTTGTCACAGTGCTGGGAAAGGCAGCCTAATGCTCCTATATCTCGGTTTGTCAGTCTGTCCATCTGCTGGGTGTTACAAGAACCAATCAGAAAAGCACTGCAATGTGGCAGACAGCACACAAATAGACTGAATTGTACGTCTCTTGGAATGATTAGTTGTTAGGAGTGGCTCTCTGGAAATCATAGCCAATCTTTCTAGTAAGCGCCACTGATGTGTTTCTCACATACAATGCACTTGTTTTGGAACCCAAAGGAACTGTATTCTCTCCCAGAGGGGTGGATCATTTGGGTTTACTTCTGAATTCCCATTTAGGAGACAGTTGTGTCCCTTGCTTATGTCAACTCCACAGTTTAAACAACATACCACATTATGATTGACCTATTCTTCCCCTTCCTTCATGTACAGCCCTTGTCCTGGTCCCTGAACTTCAAATACTTTTTACAATGTGGAGGAGCAGAGACTTCTGACCTTGAGGCAAGTTAAAGAAAAAGTTTTTCTTTCCTAGGAAGGAATCTCCCAGGTAATAATCATTTGCCCTATGACTGAAACATGTGGACAAAGGGTCCACACTGATACTGTGCATTAGCCAGACAAGCTTTTTCACCGTATTTTTTTTTTTTTACCTTTTCTCAAACAGGTTCACAATGAATCATTTACACTATCAAAGAAATCCTTCCAAAAATAATTTCAAAATTCTTGATCATGGAAGATGTAACATTGAAGATTCTAGGAGGAAATCCTAAAGGATAGCACAGCTCCCCCCTGCAGGAGCAAAAGAGTTTCTTCCATCAAATCTATGTAGACACTGCACTGTGCAATGAAGATTCGCTGCAGTTTGGCCTCTTGGCACCAGACTTGCAGGAGGTGCTTTTATTGGCATGAGACCTGCCTGTGCACTGTGAAGTTTGTAGGCCCATACATTTGTATCCTGGACCATCTGCCATGTGCTTTGCTAACCAGCCCCTAAATGTACCTGCACCTCCTGGGCAAGCAGGGGAATGGTAGCCAACTACACTAGTTCAGCAGTGATGTTGAAAGCCAGAGCATGGATTGAACTTGAAACCCACCGGCTAGTCTTCACATCTCTCACTGCCACTTTCTTTAAAGAGATGCAGCCCAACTACATCCCAGACAGCTAAGAAGTGTGTGCAGTGTTGGCACGACCAAGTGTCCAGGGCTGAAGTCTTCTGCAAAGAGCAAAGGGTACCCTGAGGGGCGTCTGGTGACTACATCCTCATCACACTCTTACCTTCCTCCTTTCCTACCCCAACCCTGCTTTCTCCAGATATAAGACAAAATCAGAGTCAAAACCATAGACCCACAGTCCAAACCAGGGGCTCCTATGGCCTCTCCTGAGTCCTCTAGGATGCTGTCTCTCTCCCCAGGACAGCTTGTGCCCTGCCTTGCTCTGGTGTATCATGATCTTCAGGATTGACCTCTCTCTCTCTCTCTCTCTCTCTCTCTCTCTCTCTCTCTCTCTCTCTCTCTGTAGGAAATGTTTACCAATGACATGATGCTCTGTTTCTTCTCCATCCCAGATTACAGTGATTGCAAAACCTTCTGTTATTTTCAGGAAAATCTCTGCCTTACAGTATGTTCAAAAATCACCTTTCTGCTCAACTGAAACCTGAAAGAGTGCACCTTCAAAAAGAGAAGAGGAATCCATTCATATCATTCTTCATCATTATGTAGGAAGCTCCCAAAGCTTAGCAACATTTAAACTTAGGAGGATGAGGCTGGAGGGTTACAATAAATTCTAGTCCAGCCTTGGCAACTCAAGGAGACTGTCTCAAAATAATTGAATGCTGAAGATGTAGCCCAGCGCTTCCTGACTTTGATCCCCAGTATGATGAGGAGGAGGAGGAGGAGGATATAATAAAAATCATAACAAATAAATAGGAAGGGAGATGTAGCCCAGTGGTAGAACACTTGCTTGGCACATGAGGGATCTTAGATTCAAACCCCAGTATTGAAAAATTTAAAAAAAGCTGTTTCTTTTCACTTGTAATTTGTTTCATTTTTGTTTCCATGAGTAAAAATAATGTAACTATAATATTGTATTTATTTACATTTTATTTCTATCTACTGCTTATTCATAGCTATAATGATGCCAAAGCCCTGGAAACATCCAGATTTAGATGTTGCCCCTTCTAAATGAGAGTTGTTCCCACTGACGATCCACATGGGCCTCTTGCCTATTCCATGGCATCACCAAAAGAGGCTTCAAAACGCCACCGCTGAAATCTAGTCCTTGGCAACCCTAGGAGCCATTCCAGCCAAAGGCTGCTCTTTGCCAGCCTGGGGAAGCAGCAACGGCAGTGCCTCCCCTAGCCCAGTTCCGCTGACTGCTAGGCAAAAGGCAAAGGGACGGAGAGGTTATGGCACCATTCAGCAGTGCTTTGAGGTGGTGCTGCGCTCAGGATTTTCAATGAACCAAAACAAATTTGGGGTCAACTCAGGCCCTCCCAGGGACAGCAGCACAAGGGCTGTGACAGCCAAACTAGCAAGCCCACGTGGGTCCTGCTGATGTACTCAGCAGACTGTGTGGATGCAGGAGAGCTGGCAAACAGAGTTGGGCCCAAATAACAGAGAATAATTAGAAATTCTTGCCTCATGTAGACACAGTTTTAGCATCTAATAATTATTGTTGCAAATGCAAATACTAGTCCCTGGGACTCCTTCTGCATTTGAATCAATCTCTTAAAAACAATTGCCTGCTCCAGATGAAAAACAATTTCTCAACAGCTGGAGAACATTTGCAGAAAGCAACTTTTAAGGAACAGAGCAAGAGAGAAAGACAAATAGACACAAAAGTAATCGTCAGCCGCTGTTGTCTAGAGAGGTCTGAAATCTTCAGATGATATGCTATTAATTACCACACCTACAACTAGGCACACCATGAAGTCGTGGTTAAACCAGCAAGCTGAGGTGGAAGAGCATTTTCTGTTCTCAGCAGAGTTAATCAAGAATTACCTTACCTTTGTACTTTCTTCAAGGAAAAAAAAGAGATTTCTCATTTTTTCATTTTGGCGTCTTCTTGCTGAGTTTTAAGAATGAAAAATCAGGCTTAGAGTATCAAGGACCATGTTTTCGGAACACAGCTATATCTTGAGTGTAATATTCAGTGTGTGCAGATAAGGAGGACCTTGTGCCATTGTGCTACATAAAACCTATGTTGGATAATGCCATAGAGGATCATGGGTAAAGACCAAGGCAAGATGGGAAGGAGAGAGTACCTGAAAAGTGTACCTGCACTTCCTTCACATAATTCATTTAAAAATATTTTTTTTAGGGCCCAGCAGGATGGCTCAGTGGTCTAAAGTGCCTGCTTAGGAAAACTTAAGCAGCTGCAGGGACTGCGGTTCAATCCCTGGCACCGCATGCTGCGCCAGCCCTGTCCTCAGGGCAGGCTGAGCTGGCCATAAAAATAAATAAACAAACAAACAAAAGTTCTGAAACAAGAAAAAAATAAAATAAATAAAAATGAATTTTAAAAAATTCTTTAAAAAATAATAAATAGAAAAAATAAAAATATTTCTTTTATGGGCAAGGACCCTTCATAAATTCTAACAAAACATTTCTACATTTGTCTATGTGTAAATCCTAAGTGTTGTTATTTTGTTACAATCATTTAGATTCAAGTTCAATATAAAAAAATCAGCTGGGCCCTGCGGGATGGCTCAGTGGTCTAAAGCGCCTGCTTGGGAAAGCTTGGACGGCTTCAGGGACCACGGTTCGATCCCCGGCACCACATGCTGCGCCAGCCCTCCCCTCAGGGCGGGCTGAGCCGGCCATAAAAATAAATGAATAAACAAAGGTTCTGAAACAAGAAAAAAAATAAAAAATAAAAAATAAAAAATAAATAAATAAATAAATAAATAATTCTAAAAAAAATTAAAAATTCTAAATAAAAAAATCAGCTGATGATAACAATGACAACAGTAATGATGATTGCATAAGAACTAGCACTTTATAGGATACACTACCTTGTTATAAATGCTGCTGTTTGTTGAATCTTCATAAATCTCAAGGAGAAGATATTATTATTCCCAATTTTCAGATAAGGAAACAGGTACAAAATGTTTGTGTCACCTGCTCAAGGTCCTGTGGCTAGGAAATAACAGGTAGGATGTTTGGGACCGAGAATTCTGACTCCAATAATTACACTTTGTAATTCCTGGAAACTTTCTACTGATACTACATTGTCTTTGAACATATTTTGAGCCTTGGATGAACTAGCAATCAGCAGTGAAATGCATACACCCCAACAAGATAATCCATAGGGATACAGAAGTGTTCAAAGCATGGACAAGTTTGCAAACGGTCACATTTACCTGTGACCACATAGCCCTACAGACTCTGCTGTTTAGCTTTGCCCTCACATAATGGGAAAGTGGCTTTCAATGAGACTGATCAAAAGAATGTGGGACTTGAAGACATCACTGATAACATGAAGGCTAATAACAAGGAAGAACAATGACCTCCTTCTATTCCTCGGGTCACTAAACGGAAGTAGAAAAACGCTAATCCACCTCCCGTTGTTAATGCTCAGTCCCACCCTAGGTTCATGTCATGCACTTAGATACTTGTTAGTGATAATAATAGAAAGTCACTGTAACCAAAGGGTCCTCTTGCAACCAAGTATCTAGAATATAGATGTGAACCTGTACAAGTTGGAACCTAAAAGCTATTTTGAGGAAGAAAATAAATTAAATAGCTTCAAATATTCTATCTCACCTACATGTCCTCATTTTTGTTTTTACTATTATTTTATTTAAAATTAGTACTAAATTATGTGCCTACTTTATGAAAAAATATATATGAACATAAAGAGGGAAATATTCAAAAACCTTTGCAGACAAGATCACGCAATCAGAAAAGTTTGGATGGGAGTACTGTGTGGAGTGCAGTCCACCCCATGGAGCTACTCTCAGGTAACCATGGTAACCTTAATCCTTGGCCAAGTGTCTGGCAAAAGCTTAGCAACCCAACAGGGAGGCAAAGAAGAGGAGGTGGATGACGGAGGGAGCCAATCCATCTCTACCCAAGAGCACAGTGACCCATTGCACCATCACAGGGCATGAGTTGTGTGTTCTGAAACAGCAGGGCATTTGGGGGTATGCTGGGCCCTACTCCAGATCAATAGAATGCTTTTGTCTAAAGAAATACAAACATTAGCCTTGTGAGCTGCTTCTATTAGCAATAATATACAAAGCTAAACAAGTGACTTATAAATAGTCTTAGGTCACAGAATTTTCAAAATGTTCAAAACCAGATTTACAAAGCATGCTGTCATACTTAAAAATGAGAAAAATTATGTACTCTTTTCTATGAAGAAATAAAATTCCAGAAATGTAAAAGAATGGTACAGAAGAATATAATCATGTTCTGATTCTAAAAGCACATATTTGGATGATAATTTATGTATAGAAAATGTGGGACAGAAATTCAAGAAGAAGCTCCTAGCTCACAAACACACGCCCCACACAGAGAATACCATCTTCATGCCAGTGGGTTTTCCTTTCCAGAACACATGCTCTTGCTTGGCTGTTTTGTTTTGCTATATTCAGAATCATACACTGAAGTAGCAGAATTTCCAAGCTGTCACTGAAAAGGGTTGAACAATACTTCATGTCTCTGAAAAATTTGGTCAGGTAAATGTTTCATGCTAAAGATTTAAAGCTATTTCACTGGCTTTGCATTTTGTATTTTAAATCATTAACATGAAGAAAGTAAGAATCCAAACAGAAATACCCATTTCATAAGTGTGAAGACAGTTAACCTTTAAACAGATGGGTAATCCCAGACAGCTCTGTAAAATTAATAGAGCTTAAACCTGAAGTCTCAGAACTGCAGAATACATCTTGGGAGACCATGTTTTTGAGATCATCATAAATCAACTTTTTCTCTTCAGTCCCTCATGCCTTTACAGGTTCCTAGAACTGCCAGGCTATGAATATGTATATCCTGACTTCCCAGCTGACCCAGTGCTCCTGTAAGCAGAGGTCTGTTGGTGTTTCCTCTGCTATCATTGCTTCTATTCATACTGCTGGAGGCCATCGACATGGTGGGATTGCCACTGGACTCAGTATCAGCTGTGAGAGGTGCTATAGTCCTCCTAGAACCCCTAAGGACCATTATTCATGTTACACATGGCTCCCTTGGGGAAAGCGCTTCCATCTTTTATTTGTAAACCTTTGCTTATTAAATCAAAGGTGTTATGGGGCTTGTTTTGTTGTCAAAGCATGGTGCTTTTCCACGACCACATCAGTGTGGACCTCAAGCAGGCTCAGCAGTGACAGGTAAGACTCCAAGCAGCCCTAACTGGCAGTGAGGGGACTATCTGGAGAAGCCGGGGCCTTGGCACTCACCAAAGATGTGGGGATGGGCGGTTTTGTAGAAATTGAGGCACACAGAGAAGTCAAACATGATCAGACAGCACTGTCAACATAAAAATTTCCAACTATTTAAGTAAGTCTTTGGAAGTATCTTTAAAAAGAATTGGATTAGATTCTAAATGAGGTCATAGCCTATAAGTACTGTATTTGGATTTAAACAGAAGCCCAAAAAAGTATGTGTTCCTGAGCTGCCCGGCCCCAGCCACACCAATCTCAGGAGACATTGTAGTAACTAGGAAGAAAGGGAGGTGGAACAAGCACGGACTTGGATTACAATGTCCCTTGACCCTTGGAGGCTGATGCCTACCACGAAGCCACAGGACAAGCACAGGGTCCTCATATTTATATGAATATTAAACAGTTTGCCACACTGTCACAGAGAAACTTCATCTTCTTCCCCAGCACTAACAGGAAACATATATATATATATATATATATATATATATATATATATATATATTTACATATAATATGTCATTATATGTATATAATTATGTATAATATATAATTATATATTATATAATATAGAAACATATAATTATATTTATGCAATAATTGCATAAATATAATTATATAAATAATTATTATAATATTATATAATTAACAATATATATGAAAAGAACTATAGAAATGTGCACAGTATAGACAGTTAAAGCCCAAGATAAATAACCCTGCCATGCTTACCAAAGAGTATTTTGTTCTTTTAGGGCAATACCCACCCTTGAATATTTCCTCACTTCCACTTAAGAGGAGGCCTGAGAAGCTCATAACAGTCGTATCTGCAACCGCTTACCATTGGAAAAGCTAATTTAGCAATTGCTGCAACTGTCAGGAAATACAAAAAGGCTGAAGAATTCAATAGGGAGATGCACAGAACACAGATGGAAGAGACCCAGGGACACAGCGCAGTGGCCCAGGTTATCCACGCACAGCAAACCTGCTGAGGTAGGTTTTCATTGAATAGATCAGACAACCCGCTGCTTCCAGCTGCCTGTGACCAGAATGTTCTGAAGCACATTAGCATAAGTGCCATAAAAGTTTGGCCTATGTCCTCTTTATTATTTTATAGAGATATAATTATTGAAGGGAGGCCATTACCTTTTTTATGGACTTGAGAATCTATTTGCCTCTTGCTTTCTTGATCTGTTTGAGATTTCCCACCTTAGACAGCCACAGGCAGAGAAGGAACAGGAAAGTGCAAGGGAAGTGGGTGCTCTCATGGGCCAGTGTGTGTCCAGAGCACCTGTAGTTGATGGGCAGATCCATTAGGGACACTTCCTGACGAAGACTCTGTTGTCCAGCATAGCTGTCATAGCCTGGGCCATAAAAATCATAAAGAGGAACATCCATGTGTGGGAGCACAAATGGACCTACGAGAACTTATACTTTCCATGTAATTGGCTTGTGTGTTGGGAACATGTCTCATAGACCTATCTTCTCTTGCTAATGAGTAAAGCCCAGTTCAAGGGAGCTACTCATCAATAGTCCCAGATAAACAGCCATACACATTTTAAAGGAATTATTTTATTTAAACATTTAGCAGATCTACCTGACAAAGGATTACGTTCTACTCTGACCCTTGTAATGTATTTTTTTTCTTCTCCTTTCATTTTCTTGTTTCTTAAAGAGATGATCAGCAGAGTCAGTTCAACTTTCTGTAGTCCAAAGGATTAAACAAAGCCTCAACTAATTCCATTCAATACATCAGTATTTCCTGCTATATGGGGAGTGACTCTGCCATATGCAGGACAGACATCCATCAAACCCAAAACACTGAATGTAGCAAGTGATTTTGGCTTTACGATGCTTCCCAAACCTTTTCAGTAGAAATGTTTCCAATCAAATCGCTGGAGAAAAATGCAAAATGTAAAATCTATATATTGTGTTTTAAGGACCGATGGAAGACATTTTGGCATATGACATCCCAAAGTTATCACTGTTGCCTACAACTTCTGAGCCACCTGAGTGCTGACAGTAAAAGCTCCCAACGCAGCTGTCCAGATCACATGGTTTATGGATGAATAAGAAATGAAGGTGAGATGAATGGCAGGGAAGAAAGGAAGATCTAGGCTGTTTGGGAATTTTGTGTATTCAAAAGAACAGCTCAAGCTACTATACAATGCCACCCACCAATGTGGGTTCACATAGACTTGTAGCCAAAAGGCAAAAGGAAATGTAACAGACTGGCTTCTCTCATGCCACTAGTGAGGGCATCCCAATAATCAGTGACATCTCCAACAATCAAGGCCCTGGTTCCCACTGTCTGATTCTCCCTGTGACATTCATAAGCCCTGCAGCACTCATAGTGCTGGTCATTCACTCTTGGCTCCCCAGACACACATGAACAAAAGGATTGGAGTTGTTTCACATACTCAGCCTGAACAGGGCAGTACAGACCAGGAACCTCAACTGGATTTAGGGTCCGGTTAAATGACCAACAAAGTTGTCTTGACATTAACCTGTCTTGCACCCTCCTGAGCACCCTCACCACTAAAGTCCACTTTGCCCTTAGCGCACGCCTATGTGGGTCCCATTGCAGCACTGCACTCATCTGGCCTGGGTCCTGCCTCTATCTGCACCTCATCTTCCCCACATCATGTTCCATTTTGCTTCATTTTGCCTGTTAGACATGGTGCAGAATGCTTTATACCACCAACTCCTTGGTCATCACTGGGTCCTGTGACCTCAGTCTTCCTCCTTACTAACAGAGGACTTCTGTCTCTCTCCTTCAAGAGAACACACTGCAAGGCCATGCCTTATACTCCCCTTGCAAAGGTGAATTGTCACTGCCCAAGCAGACTGATTGGCTTAGGCATGGACATTGCAATACAATTCTTATAAATATAGTTCTTGGGGAAGAAAGAAGAATTCAGACCAAATTGTCTTCACTCTCGGAGAGAGCCTACAACCTTTGCCTCTGGCCAGCAGGACTTGTGATTGAAAGAATCAACATCCAAATCTGTAGCCAGGCTATATCCTGACTCTCTGACCTAGTTATGGCTGGAGCACCTCAGTGACAGGGACACACTCTCCATCAGCCTCCTGGCCCCAATTATTCCTGCTGGAACAATGTCCACTGCCAACTGCTAGGTCAGAGATGGCAACTTCAAGCATTCTTGACACCAGCCATTCCCTAGGTCCAGCCTTGCCTGGCTATTAGGTTCAGTTAGGAGGGAGCTGCCCTATGCCCAGGTTGTAGCCAGTGTTCTCTGCTCTACCCACGCCAATAAGTAGCCCTCTAGATAAACAATGAGCCATAGAAGAAAATTCTTCTGAAGACAACTAGGAATTACATCAGTTCAATTATGCCCCCCAAAGTAATATCCAATAATAAAGCTTAAAATTCCATTACTGAATCCTTGAATAATATGGTTACTGTTAAACAAAATTTTATTGTCTGCATGTGTGTTCCATAAAATAAATATATATTTTATCTAATCCAAATTGCATCCGACTGCTGTAATTTGTGAGAGGTGTTGAAGTGCTTTTCATGTTGTTATTTTTAATGTACTTTCCTAGATAATGAATTCTGGCTTAGAAACTAGAGATTCAAAAGAACTCCCAGGTCAGCTCTGGCAACAGACTGCCAAGCTTAGCGTCAGCCAACACTCTACCAGGTGACAATTGTGTGGCCACCTGATGACAGGCTGGGAAGGCTATCTGGCCATTGCTGTCTCTGTAGCATCATACGCTTAGGTGCATCTTTTAAAGCTCTATTTATCTTCCCATCTAGTGCCATGCAAGCCTGAAGCTTCTGGAGGTTGTCACATTGGTGGAGACCACAAAAGCCGGGAGCTCTGGAGAGTTCTTCATTTGGCCTTGGACAATGGCGAGTTTGCAGTTAAGCTCCCTTCATGTGTTGATAAAGAGAGAGAGATTACCTGAGTCAGTGGCAGAGAGAGAGGAACCAACCCACTGGTGATCACAGAGGTCTAGAATCTTTACACACAGGTCCTTAACATTTTCGTCTCATCCTCTTCCCTTACATCTTACTGCTGAGAATCCCAAATAACTTGAATTTGTGTAGTAAAAACTATTGACATTTACTATGTTACAAAATTATTATTTCAGGCAAGATAACAATAGAAAATTCACTACATAGTATTATGTTTTATGAAAAATAATTTTTCTTCTAAAATGTAAGCTCATAAAGAACAGTCACTCGAGAGTGTTGGATGCTGGGAGGGGAGCGGGCCATGCTGGCTGGCTTCAGCAGGGAGGCCTCTGTGGTCTACCTTCTAGAGTCCCAGAAAGTGGACGTTGTACCATCTCATCTCAGCCACACAGCCACAAGGAACAGGAGGGATCCCCTCTCTTGCTGGTCAATGCTACATTCACTGCTGCTACACAGCACAGTACTATGAGGCCATGCTATGGTGCTTACACATATCCCTGGGCAGATGTTACCAGTTTATCTCCATGAAAAGTCAGCACCATTTTCAAGGATATACATCTTGACAAAGATAAATTCCTATGCCTCTTTTCCTTAGTGACAAGTGGTTCGTCTTCTGCCTCAAATCCCAAGGAATCTGCTTCCCATGGAAGAGTCCTGAGCATGTGCAAGACATGGCAGAAAACAAGATGTCTTTGGAGTCATCTGCAGCTTCCTCATATGCTCTGTTTGAGAGTAGGTAATGAGGGAGAAGGGGCCTCATACACCAGCCAGTGCTGTGGCAAAGTGAGGGGTGGTATGTGGCACTCCACTAGTGCTTCCTCAATGTGAGCTAACCACAGAGCAGGTGTGGCCTGGCCATTACTGGGCACTGCTGAGATACCTCACTCACAGAGAGGGAATATACACTGAGCCTCTCACCCAGTGTCTGTCTGCTCCTTAGAGTTGCAACCTCTGTGTCTCAAGTTCACCCCCAATGAAACAGGACACTATATCTACTCCTCAGTCACTGGGAAGGACCAACAGAGATATGGTGTGAAACACTACCTAAACACTATCAGGCAGCAATGTGCTTCAGAACAGCACATTCTACTGAAACTTTTAGGTGATTCCTGTCCAGATCAACCTAGGCATTCTAATATAATGGTAGGTAAGCCATAGAAGACATGAATGCATTCTCTGGCCACATTTAAAACACCCCTTGAGTTTGGGCACAGTAGGCAATTACACAAAACTCACAGTGCCATGATTTAGGCCTGACTTAGAGCGATGTACAAGTATCAGTTTCCTCATTATACATCCATGCCAGGAGCATGGACATGTATACATACACAGTTTTAAAGCAAAGTAAGGCCTTACAGCCCAGTGCCTTCAGATACTGAGAAGACTATATGACTTTCCTCAGATTTTCTTTTCTCTTTTTCCATTTTTGATGTCACAAGAGTGGTATTTGTCAGACGCTCGGTAGAGAATAATGATACCATATAAAAGAAATAGCCCAAGTGACCTGCTTCTTCCTCTAGATGTGGATGGGTGCTTTTGAATTACAGAAAAAAATCCACTGCTTTTTGAGCTGCTGAGTAAAAAAGGAAAAAATAACAACTCAGTATGTTAACATTTTACATGTGCTCTCTGGATATGTGGAGCACAGCGCCGTGAAAGAAGACAGGATTCCATATAAATCTTTTCTTATTTTGTGTTTCAAAAGGTATGCAATAGAAAACCCATTTTAACAATAAATGCTAGTCACCTGAGGTCCATAGCTTGTTTTGCAGCTAAGAAAATAAAGCCTCTGTTCACCCTTGGCCAACTGCGTTACGTTTTATGCTATTATTAATGCATTGCAAGGCTTTTCTTCATATCAATTTGAAATTATACATCTGGGAAATCCCAGCACAACAGCAGTCAATGCTTTGCTTCTCCTTGTGGCTCTCTGCAATTACAAGAACGTGCAACTATAATTTAGCTCAGGTAAAATTCAATCAGTCACCCCAAGCACAAAGAAATCTCTGTCTCCCAAGAAAGATGAGGAAGAAGGGAGGGAAGAAGAGAAGGAAGGGGAAGGGAAAGCAAAAGAAAAAGAGAAAGATGAAAAAGCTAGAGAGGCTTCCCAGAAAATGGCACTGAGATATGGAAACACGACTAAAACATGCTGGTTTGGATCATCAGACGCCAGTCACGACGGGGCTGTCAGGTGCCAAGGGGCAGTGGCTGCACACCAGGATTGCAGCTCAGCCGTGAGGTCTTACAGGCTCCTTTCTACAACACAGTGTTCTTTGTGTTCAAAGGGAAAGATTAGCAAGAAGCAAAGAGAAGCGCTGTTTTGTTGGTATGCTGAGATTCACAGGGAGAGCCCAGGTGTGAGCCATATGACACCTGAAAATCATTGATGTTGGATGCTTATTACTGAGCATGCTCAGCACACACTGGCCTACCTGGGAGGTAGAGGCCTGAAAGGAGCCTCAGGTCTGTGGAGGAAAGCTGTTGTATGAGTTTACTCCCCTTCCCTGATTTTTTTTTTTTAATTGTTTCACAATGCTTACATGTTATAGGAAAGAATATATGTGTTAATGAAGTAATATTTCTATACATTTATATTATAGAATTTGTTCAGCCGGGCGTGGTGGTGCACGCCTGTAATCCCAGCACTCGGGAGGCTGAGGCAGGAGGATCGGTGTGAGTTCGAGACCAGCCTGGGCTACAAAAGTGAGCTCAAGGCCAGCCTGAACTGCATAGTGAGACCCTGTCTCAAAAAGACAAAAAAAAAAAAGAATTTGTTCATTGAAGTCATTTAATTGGAAATAACTAATTTAGGAGGAATTCGCTTATAACATGAACATTTTTTTCCTCATGGCTGATAGATTAGGACTCCTAGAATGTATTTCCTTCTAAAAGAAATAATTTAATTTGCCATCATATTTTATCAATACCTTTGCTTTTTGGTCAAATGGCACTGTAAGCTCACAGTTTTGATGCCTACAATCTACTGCAGATGTAGCAGTATAAACAAAACAACTTTCTTTACCTGAGCCTCTTCTAGGATATCAGCATGCATGCAGTCAAGACGCCAGGCGTTCCCATCTCCAGGGTGCCTCCTGCTGCCCTCTGATTGCCAGCCACTCCCACACCTGAGTCTGCAAACCTCTGGTGTGTCCTCTACACACATAATTCCTTCCTTTCTACAATGTAAGCCTGCAATCTTTTGGACTGGCCTTTTCTCTGAGCATAAATCCCCAGTGATCACCCAAGTTGTTGCTTACTTTGGAAATTCCTTCTTCTTTATTGCAGGGTGTTGTCCCAAGGCCGCACTGTGCCACACAGTGCTTAACTCTTCACTGTTGGAGGACATCTGGTTTGTTTCTAGTTAGTGGCTACTGCAAGTAAAACTGCTATGACTATCTCTCTATACACACAAATTTTTCTGTGAACCTAAGGATTTTTTCTCGGATCACTGCCCAAGAGTGACATTATTTGGTCATATAGTAGTTATGAGGTTAGTTTTTAAATAAACTATGGAACTGTTTTGTTAAAGTGGCTATACCATTTCACATTTCTTCCAGCAAAGTTTGAGTGATCCAGTTCTCATTCTCATCAACATTTGGCATTGTCATGACTTTTTTATTTTAGACATTCTGATAAAAGTATAAATATCTCTGCCGGGCGTGGTGGCGCACGCCTGTAATCCCAGCACTCGGGAGGCTGAGACAGGAGGATTGGTGCGAGTTCGAGACCAGCCTGGGCTACAAAAGTGAGCTCAGGACCAGCCTCAACTGCATAGTGAGACCCTGTCTCAAAAAAGACAAAAAAAAAAGTATAAATATCTCCTTGTGATTATTTATTTATTTATTTATTTTTGTCTTTTTGAGACAGGGTCTTGCTATGCAGTTCAGGCTGGCCTTGAGCTCACTTTTGTAGCCCAGGCTGGTCTCGAACTCGCACCAATCCTCCTGCCTCAGCCTCCCAAGTGCTGGGATTATAGGAGTATGCCACCACGCCCGGCTCTCCTTGTGATTTTAATTTGCCTTAGTACTGTAGCTAATCAGACAGTGTCATGGGTTTATTGGCTATCTGGTGTCCTTGCAGATGAATTGTCTCATTTACATCTTTTTATTATTCACTAACTAGATTGTTTACTGTAGAAATTCGAAAGTTCTTTACATATTCTAGCTACTAGTCCTTTCCAGGTATGTGGTTTGCAAATTGGCAGGATTTCTGTCAAGCAGCGCTTTTTCATTTCCATCATGTCCACTCACCCATTTTTTATATGCCTTCAGTTTAGCACCTTTGAATGAGCTCTTGGGATGCTACTAGGGTACAAATATATTTTTCTTGGGTTTTGTTTGTTTGTTTCTTTGTTTGTTTCGGGGAACCAGAGATTGAACTCAGGCCCCTGCACTTGCCAGGCAAGTGCTTATTCTACTGAGCTATCTCCCTGGCCCCTTATTTTTCTTAAACACTTAAAATTTTACATCTGATATACAACATTGATTAATTCTGTATTAAATTTTGTATAATATTTGAGGTTTAGATTAAGATACATTGTTTAAGATATAGATATAAAGTCTCACTTGAAGAAAAGGTTTGTGGAAAAAGTTATCTTCCTTCCATCAAATTACATTGCATTTATTTGAGAAGTAAGCTGTTTCTATTAGTGAAGTCCGCTTCTGTACTACATGCTTCATTCCACTGCTCTGCATTGCCTGACCCTCTGCTGACTCCATGCAGCCCTCCTCCCTTTGCATGTGTCACTTACATTTTGAAATTAGGCGTGCTGATTCTTATTTTATTCATTTTTTAAATAATTAGTTCCTTTGTATTTTGATATTAAGGTTATAATAATCTAGGACTGTACATGTCTACAGTAATATTTCTATTTTATAAAGAATTTTGTTACAGTTTTATATCTATTTAGGAAAAAGTCATGTCTTCACAATGCTAAATCCTCTACACTCACTACATCTCATCATTTATTCAGTTACTCTTTATTATTTCACCAACATTATGCATATATATCCTGTATACATTTTGTGAGATGTACATATTTCATGTGAGAAAGTTATTGGAAATTATTTTATTTTTAATGTCGGTGTGTCTATTGCCAATAATATATAGAGATATAGTTGATTTTCATATGCATGTTTTGGATCTTACAGTCTTACTTAACTCATTTATTAGTTCTAGGAACATTTTGTCTCCTTACGTTATGTTTTTATTCTTTTATGTATGGATGTATGTATGTATATATGTATGTATGTATGTATGTATGTATGTATTTATTTTTTAGGGAAGGGTCTACAGGGTGTTCAGGGCCTAACTACTAGATCAGACTCACAGTGATCCTCCTGTTTACAGCCTTCCAAGAGCTGGGATTACAGGCACACACCATTCCCAGTCTCAATTGCCATCTCAGTGCACCCCAGGGGCAGGGCTGGCATGGAAGGACCAGGCATTGAACCCCTGGTCCCTGTGCCTGTTTTAATCCACTGAGCTATTTGGCAGGCCCATATCCTTCCTTTGGACCACTTTATGCAATCATATTATTTGAAAATAGGGAGAATTGCATTGTTTCCTTTCTATCTATGTATTTTCATTATTTTTTCTTGACGTTATACTGGCTTAATTTTGCAGCACAATATTGTATATGTCTGATTAGGCAAGACATTGTTGCTTTGTTTCCAATCCTAGGAGAAAACATTAAGTCTTCTATGATTACACTTATTACATGTAACATTACTGTGAGTTTTGTTTTCTTGATGTTCTCTAGAAAATTGAAGTTGTCATCTTTTTTTTTTTTTGAGACAGGGTCTCACTGTGCAGTTCAGGCTGGCCTTGAGCTCACTTTTGTAGCCCAGGCTGGTCTTGAACTCACAACAATCCTCCTGCCTCAGCCTCCCAAGTGCTGGGATTACAGGCGTGAGCCACCACGCCCGGCTGTCATCTATTTTTATCATTCTGAAATTTTTAAAATTATCAAAGATTGCTGAATTTCATCAGACTATTTTTATAAGTTATTATTAGTATGCAGTTGTTTCTTTAGCTTGTAAAAAATCACTATTTATTGATTTTTTAAAAAATGGAGCCAACCTCAGAAAAATAGCTTTTTAACTTTATTTTTCTATGTTGTTTTTCTGTTTTCCATTTTATTGATTCTTGCTCTGGCATTCATTTTCTTCCTTCTTCTTTTGGATTTATTTTACTATTTTTCTAGGTTTTTTAGGTAGGAGCTTAACTTATTGATTTGATACTTTTCCACTTTTTTTTTTTTTTTTTCAGAACTGGGGATCGAACTCAGGACCTTGTACTTGCTAGGCAGGCGCTTGTGTCCCTGAGCTATCTTCCCAGCCCACTTTTCCAATTTTCCAGTACATGAATTTGGTGTTGCAACTTTCTTCTCAACATGTGTTACTGTGCCTTACAAGTTTTTGTGTGTTGTGTTTTCATTTTTGCTTAACTCCATGTATTTTTAATCTTGAGATTCATTTCTTGTATAACAAGTGTTTGGATATTTCCTGGTTACCTTCCTGTTATTGATTCCTGACTTTATTCCTTTGTCATCAGAGAACACATTGTGGTTTTAGTTCATTTAAGTTTGTTGAAGTTTGTTTTGTGATATAGGATACAGTTTACCTTTCTGTATGTTCCCTGGACACTTGTTTGTTTGTTTGTTTTTACAGTACCAGGGACTGAGCTCAGCACCTTGCACTTGCCAGGCAAGCACTTATTCCATTGAGCTATCTCCGTGGCCCTTTCCCTGGATATGGGTAATGAATGTTTTTTTCTGCTGTTGGGTGAAGTGTTGTTGGGTGAAACTATTAGTTAGATTTTGCTGTGTGATGGTATTTGTTGAGTTCTTTATGCTTTCTGATTTGGCATCGTATCTAGTTTTCCTATGAACTGCAAAGATAGTGGTATCAAAGTCTCCAAATGTAACTGTGGATTCATTTACTACTGCTTTAAGTTCTAGAAGAGCTTGTGTCACATGTATTTCAGATGGGTCATTTTGGTAGTACACATTTAAGATTGCTGTGTGCTCTTGGTAGACTGACCCTTTGTCATTATATAATATCGCTATATTTCTAATGCTATTCTCGAGTCTACTTTATCAGATACTGATATAATCATTACTGTTTCCTTTTATTTGCATGATATATCTGTATCTAAACCCTTTCTACACCTTCAAATGTATTTTTATATTTGAAGGGAGTTTCCTATAAATGGTTTATAGTACAGTCATCATTTTTAATTCATACTGCCAATCTCTTTCAATTGATATATTTAAACAATTTATACTTAGTGTAGTCATTCATATGCTAGGGCTCAAGTCTTACATTTTTTGTTTATTCTTTCTGATTTTTTGTTTGTTCAATCTGTTTTTTTTCTTCCCATTTATTATGCCTTCCTGTGGCTCACTTGAACGCTTTTCAGAATTTTATGCTATTGATGATTTTCAGAATACCAGTGTCTATTGGTTCATTTTATCTGCTCAAGCAGAGTATTGAGTCTTTGCCCTACTTTATATTCTTCATTTTCCTCTTCTTATGAGACAATTATCTTTACCATTTCACTTCAGGAGCTGACATTTGGTTCTGCTAACCACAAAGAGCAAGTGATGAGCACTCCCCTACTACAGGAAGCTTCCTTTCTGCCAAGCAGGGAGGAAGCAGGAGCAAACCCAGACAGAACCAGGCTGTCACTTTCTGACTGGGGAGCAAACCTGTAACACTCACATGATTAGCAAAGAATAGACGTAAGTGTGGAGATCCTGCAGCAGGCTTGGGGAAGAGAAGTCAGTTCAGAGATGGCAGGGTGAAAACTTCTCAAGAGAAGCTTCCAAATAATATTTCAAGTTATATGTGCCCTCTCAGTGCAGAGAATAAGTCAACAATGAGGAGATAAGCTTGCTCATAATGACATAGGAAAATAATTTCAAAATGACTTTAAACTATACATGAATGAGATTCAGAACCTTAATGGAAGGATAAGATCCCAGAAAAGAGCTTTCAATTACCTATCGATTGTCACAAGGATACTATGCGACAAGAACAAATGATACAAAACTTCACTTGCATAAAAACATAATCGTTGATTGCTCATTTGAGCTTTATCTAGCTGTCAAGCTTAGTTGCACTTTCTCACAGGTCTCTATCAGGCCACTTGCACCTTAAGAACTGGATCGCTGTCCTATGCACTGTGTTCTTTTGGCAAAAGCAAGTCACAGTGTACACCCAGACTGAACAAATAGGAGTAGACTCCAGCTCTTTGTACATCGTGGGTGGCAGGTGTGTTAAGAGACAACACTTCACTGTCAGGGAAAGAATCCAGTCATTGATGCCCTCAGTAAACCATGATAAACAAAAAGTTTGAAGTAAAAATAGACAAGCATAGGGTTGGCAAGATGGGTCAGTGGTCTAAAGCACCTACTTAGGCAAGCCTAGGCAACCGCAGGGATCACGGCTCAATCTCTGGCACCACATGCCGCACCAGCACCACCCCTAGGACAGGCTGAGCTGGCCATAATTTTAAAAAATGGACCAGCATAAATACAGCAATATAAAAAGATATTTAAAATGTGGGAAATGAAAAAAATAGTCACTAAAATAGAAACTTAATAAATAAATGGGAATGCATGAAGAAGATATTGGTAACTTGGAACACAGTAGCAAAACTTTTCCCAAGATATATGGAAACTCAGACACAAATATGTTAAGGACCTCCAACACTCAAAGAAATTAGACACAATGGCAGAAAATCCATGACTCTAAAAGATAGTATCGGGGAACTTTTAAAATTGCAGATTGATGGGGAGACCCCAGGTAGAAATCCTAGTTTAAAAATAAACCCAACTTTAAATACATAGTGGCAAAAAATAAAAATTAAGAATAAGAGAAATGCTGAGCCGTAGTGATGCATTCCTGTAATCCCAGAACTTGAGAAGCTGAGGCAGAAGGATTGGTGCAAGTTTGAGACCTCCCTGGGCTATAAAAAGTGAGCTCAAGACCAGCCTGAAGTGTGCTGGTTTAGTTGACCCTGTCTCAAAAAACCAAATAAATAAATAAATAAATAAAAATAAAGAGAAAATAGGGCTGGTCAGATAGCTCAGCATATTAAAGTGCCTGCTTAGGCAGATGCAGGGGCTGGGGCTTTGATCCCTGGCCTGCTATACCAGTGTGCCTATAATCCCAGCACTTGGGAGACTGAAACACAGAAAGAATCACCACAAGTCCAATCTGTGTAGCGAGACCCTATAGACTCTACTAAATACATTTTTAAAAAAGAATAAAGAGAAAATCTTCAAAATTACTGCAAAGAAATTCAGATTATATGCAAAGAAGCAGAATAAAACCCCTATCATGAGATACAAAAGATAGTCAAGCACATGAAGTAATATCACATGCTGAAGGAAACAAGCTATTAGGCAACAGTTCAGTAACTACATAAACTATTACTCAGTGGCAAAGGTAGAATAAAGGCATTTGAGACCCAGAAAACTATGTATTTATTGGCCATGGAGCTTTCTCTGTGTGTGGAAAATCCTTCTAAAAAACATCAAACAGCAAAAAGTAAAGTAAACCCAGGAGAAAGGAAGAAGATAAAAGAAATAACTGCAACCTGCAAAAGCAGTAAGAAAAATACTGATAAATCCAACCACTTTTTCTAGTTTTTTTTTTAAAAAAAAAAAAACAAGGGGCTAGAGGTATAGCTCAGTAGCATAGCACTTGACTGGGAAGCTCAAGGTCCTGAGTTTGGTGCCCAGTACAGTCAAAAAAAGAAAAAGAAACACAAAGTGAATTTTATAAATTTAAAAACTAATAAAACAAAAGTTTCAGATATATTTCCAATCTGATGGAGAGTTTTAAAAAATTATTGAATCCAAATTAAGCTTGGAGCCAGGTGTGGTGGTGCATGCCTGTATCACCAGCACTTGGGAGGCTGAAGCAGGAGGATTGGTGTGAGTTTGAGACCAGTCTGGACTACAAAAGTGACCCTGAGGCCAGACTGAACTGCATAGCAAGACCCTGTCTCAAAAAGACAAAAAAAAAAAAAAAATTTTTTTAATGAAAATAAAAAATTAAGCTTAATGATACATGCCTGTAATTCCAAAACTGAGGAGGCTGAGGCCTGAAGATTATGAATTCAAGGTCAGCCTGAACTACATAGGAAGGCCCTAGCTCAAGAAAGAAAACAAAACAACGGTTTCTAAAGTCAGACTTTCCTTGGGTAGGGAAGCTGAAGCTGAGGAGTTCACAGCAAAGTCAAAGTGTGCTAAGATCTTTGCCTTTTTCTGAAATAAAGGATAAAGAATAAATTTAGATTTAATTAGAAATTTGTCCATCTGCTTAGAGATATTAGACAAGTGTCTGCCAGGTTTTGTAAGCCATTTAGGGCTGTTTGAACAATTAGCATGACTAACAAAATAAACTCATGCCCAGTGGAAGATAGTATATTTTGCCATTAAAAGTCATCAAAGGAAGGTTCTCGAATCCTGAATGTCTTGCAATTACCTTCTAATGTATTTTGCATATTTTTAGACAGCAATAACTTCCCATTTACAAAGTGAATAGCTCTGGAAACAGTCTGTTGATGCTTCTAGTGGGTTTGAATAGTGATCTGAATTGGGGGAAGGTCAACTAAACCAGCACACTTCATGCAGAAGCCTTTTTTATTAACAGAAATACCTTCTTTCTCTCAAATTTGTTTTGAAAGCAGTTTGGCCACTGAAATACTACAATATTGAATTCTCACACTAATATTCTTCATCGTATCAATGTACCAAGCTTATCTTTTTTTAAAAGTTGGGAGAAAACAGTAGATTCTAATAAACATTATTATTACTTCTTAACAAAAAAACGTTTTAGAAGTGAGGGAGGAGTCCAGACAAACTTTGCAGAATAGATGGGCAAATACATTTGTTATCATGGATGTCTTATAACCTTCTTTCCTGATATTTAAAAGTCATGACTATTTACTATATAAATTTTGAGGGAAACTGGTCTTGATTCACATTTTCTTATAATTGACAAATAAAATTGTATGCATTTATGGTTTATGTCATTTTAAAAGAAATTAAGTTGCACTAACCTATAACAGCACTGCAATTTCTGAACTATTTCTATTCTCTTTTTTTCCACCAATAAATATGGGCGTCATCTGCGTGGCTGTGACTTCTATCAAGCAGTGCATGCTGTGCTAGATGCACTGGGATTGTTCCAAACATTTAACTCTTGAGGAAATGAAGCCACGGGGGTAGGGGTCTTTGGTCAAAAACTCATGGCCAAAAGTAGGGAGCACCAAGGGCTCACACAGGCATCTGTTTGGAAAGTTTTAATTTTCCTTACAAATTGTTTACCTTGAAATTTAATTATGATTCCACCCATTTTTCCAATGAGTCACTGTGGCCCCGAAACACTAAGCAGACTGCCACACAAGCCCACATGTTGGTCACCACTGGCTCTTTTCAGCATTTATTGCTGTCACCTTTCTAAGCGTGTGGGGATAGTCACAAGGACAAAGTTGTGGGAACATAAAAAACAGCAAAGTGACTGCCAGGACCACAGGGCTGAAAAGGATACTGTTATTGGGTCTCCCATGCCTTCTAAAACCCTAGAGAGGCAAAGGTAGAGAGAGGAAAGAAATGAAGAAGGAACAAGAAAAGAGTAGAGAGGAAAGGTGAAACCAATGGAGGCAGGCAAGAAGAGAAGGAAAGGTAACATTTTCAATTGCATCCTTGTATCTAGCTTAGCAACTTGTGATTGGTCTTCAAAAGTCATCAAACTTAAAGCAATCCTTTTCTTCCACGTGTATCTCTACAATATGTCCAGTCAAATTATACTATTATGATACAACATGGAAGCCAGCACCGTGTGAGTGAAAGCAAGCTGTAATCGAGCAGTCGGAGCCATCTCCCTCCAGCCACGACAGTAAGAGTGCTGGGTAACCCAATAGAAGGGTCCCTCAAGATCTGTTCATTCAGAACATCCATTTGGAATTAAAAATTTAAAAACCAATTAGAAGCTTGAGAAACACATTTTAAAAATGTGGAAGTTAAGGTACAGAGGAAACAAAGTTGTGGCCCCTCCCCCACTACACCCACACAGAGTTCCTATTCTGTGTGACTGCGCTGGTCCTCTAGGATGCTGTATCTGAAGGCTTCCAGTTCTGAAGGTTTCCATTGATCGCACTGGTGGTCATTACCAAGTCAACCTTGAAGGATCACTCCTATTCCCCTCCTCAGCCTCAGCATTAGGCATGGCACCCTGAGCCCTCTCTCCTTGCCTGACTGGCTCAACTCTGCAGTTCCCAATTCTAACCGTTGGCCACTCAGCCCCATGAAGACTAATAACCTCTGAGAAGCCCCTCCCACTCACTCCCTGGTCCCCATGGTTGCTTGTGTGGGTTGGCTCTCCTCTTTCTGGGATACAGTCCCCTGACGACCGTAGATTGGATTCTTCTACTCATCCTGGCCTTTGCGCCTGTGTCACCAAACTCTCCCAACTATCCACCTTCCTTGCTTTCCTACCTCTTCTCCGTTTGTATCAGCATCTCACGCATGTTGTAGAGTTTCTGACTTTTAATGTCTTGATGAACTGTAAACTCCACAAGATCAAGAATCTGGGCAGTGTGCAATCTATTATTAATCTCGTGCTATGTATTGATTTCAGAAATATTTCTCTAAAATTCACTCTGCCACATCTTATATCTTTAACATTTCAATACTTTTCTATAATTTTCAATATGCTGTATAATTATTGATTTTCAATAAAGTTAATGCGAAAAAAAAAAAAGAATCTGGGTTACATTTCCTGCTGAACTCTCACCTCAAGAAAGCACCGTTCCATCCTGGGTCCTTGATAAATAAATGTGAACAAATGAGTTCACTAGATTCTAGGGAATTTACATCATTAAAAAATCTGGTTGATTTCAAGGCTGGATTCAGTAGTCCAAGAATCAGCTTACCCTCCTTGAACGGGAAATGGTTCTCATGTCATACTTGGCCCACAGTGAGCACTATTTATATAGCATGTAAACACAGCCTTTTCACTTCAAACTTTGGGAATCCACCTGAACAAACTTGTTTGTGGTTGTAAGACATAATGTAAATGTTAACAACCTTGTAAAATGTGCAGCTGACAGAAAGCAGGATGTGGAAGACAAGATAGGAGTGTTAATGTCTTCATCTTACAAATTAGGAAGTCAAGTTGATGGAGTAAGAAATAGAGGCACAAGTGGTTTTTCTTTATACTGGAGATTAAACGGAGGCCTGTTTTGTTTTATTTTATTTTTAATTATCAAGAATGTGCTTTGTTATAAGGAACATTTAAATATGACCAACAATACTGAAAAATAATATTAAGGGTCAGCCTGGTAGCTCAGCAAACTAAAACACCTGCTTAGGCAGAGCACAGCAGCCAGGGTTCTATCCCTGGTATGCCATGCCAGTCCCATCCCCAAGGTGTGCTGAGATGGAGATTGAGACTGGATGTGGTGGCACTGGCCCTTACTTCATCTTTGTGATAAATAAATAAGCCCTAGATGTACCAGAGTTACGCAAAATCCAGCAAGATGTCCCTTACTGTTCTCAGCTTTGGTTCTCAGCCTTCCATGTAATTCCCTAAAGAAAGGACAGTGATTATGGGCCTGGGCTTCATATAGATATCATTTGGTTAGAAATCTTTGCCTGAAATTGATGGTTGGGTAGGATAGTTAAAACTCATGATTGCTTTGAAAAGACTGTTAACAACAAGAAGAAATCCAAGAGCCACAGGACAGCAAGTGGGACACACACTAGGTTTTATCAGGAAATATGAACAGAAATATATAAAAGGAAGGAGAAGGTAGAATAAAGAGAAGAACTGAAATTGGGGCAGGAGAAAGGAGCTGGGAGTCAGGGGTCTTCCCACTTGGCACCCTGTAAAGTCCATTGAAATTTGAAATCTTTTTGAATTCATAAAATCACATGCAAACAAAATTTTCTGAAAACTTGCATCTTTGCTGTTGAGTCAATCTCACTGCAGACGAGGTTCTCATAGGTGGCATTATTGGTAACTACAACTGTGCTGAAAACCAAGGAAGAATATTAGCAAAGTAGAAAAGGTCAAAAAACTGGTTTTGTTTTCACTTAATTGTGTTGTTCTCCTTTTTATCTTCAAACACTTTTTTTTTTTCCCACCAAAGAATTCAGGTTTTAGCCCTTCCAAGGGTCAAATGTGAGTTTGGGGTCCTGCATGTTTATATTATTTGAAGAACTTCTTTAAGAAAAGCACTATTGAAAATAAATCACACAACTACATGAAAACAATGATTTGGGCCTTAGAAGGGAAAATGCAAGTAAGGGACCGTGAAGCTCAAGCCTCATTAACTTTATTATAAATCTGCGTTGGTCCTGCCTGGTCCCCAGTTCTGCCCAGGTTGGGGCTCCCTGAATTACCTCTCTGGCCCTGAATCCCACCCCCATCAGTAAAGCCCAATTATTTTCTGAAATATGTACCCAATGTCCAAGTTGTGTCCCTTAATGTGTCCATTCAATAAATGTTCCCAGAACACTCACACAGGTTCCAGCCCCCCAAGTCACCATTTCTGCTTGCAAGGAGGTTCAGGGGTATACACAGGATATTCCAGCAGTCCATGCTGTGCCTGTAATCCAAATCTTGCGCTTACCAGTGGCTCTCAACCTATGGGTCACGACCCCGGCGGGGGTCGAACGACCAAAACACAGGGGTCACCTAAAGCCATTCTGAAACATAACTGTAGCAAAATTACAGTTTTGAAGTAGCCACCAAAATTATTCCTTGGTTTGGGGTCACCGCAACATGAGGAACTGTATTGTGGGATCATGGCATTAGAAAGGTTAAGAACCACTGACTTAGACTCTTACCTCAGACTTGAAGAATGAGTAGGAATAAGCTAATTGATGGGGTGGAAAGGATTCCGCACAAAAGGGAAAGGATAAACCAAGAACCTGGGAAGTAAATTAAATAAATGGCAGTAGTTATCATAAGAACAAAAGCAAATATTTAAAAAGTAGGGGTCAATAGGAAACACATGGAGTACATAAAAAATAGTCCTACCAGATGCAGACGTACACGCTTACATGGTGCTTTGCCTAAAATGGAAAGGGCTCATCTCTCTACTCTGGATTAACCTGGTACAGAGCTGTTATCACCCTCCTGGAAATCCCTGAGCTTTCTGGTACCTCAGTAAGCATCTTCTGCTGTTACTGAGCAGCAGCCAGTGATGTGGACCACACTTAAGGTTACAGTCTCCCTCCCAGTGCATTTAAACAAGTTGGGTGCAAAGAGGACCAGAGAGGGGAGATGTTTGTTATTTACTTCCCGACCTAAAAAGTAAAGCATCACCTAAATTATCACTTCCTAGGGTAATTCTTAAGAGATTCCCTGTTGCTGGTTCTGAAGACAGTGATGCTTGCTGCTTTCCCTTATAGCTCTGCTGGCTAAGCTTGTCACCTTGTCTGGATTAAGAGATTCCTGGGGAGGTGATGGGATCACTGAGGTACTACATTCACTGGCGAATCAATCCACAGATGTTCATAGTTGAACATCATAGCTATTAGCTGCCCAGTTGAAGCAAGCTCACTGAGGACAATGCCTCTGGAGTGTATCTCTTCCACTGGCTCACTTCCTGTGTGCTCAGAGTCCTAGCCACCATGAACTGAGCAGCTCCACCATGAGCTGAGCACATACCATGCCCTTCCCCATGATATTCCTGTCTTGTAGCAAGCTGACCCTGGACTGAAACTTCAGGACCTGTGGGCCAAAGACACCTCTCCTCCTTTGAGGATTGTAGATATAAAGATATTTTGCCTCAGTAATAGGAAAGCTGACTAATACAGTAACATTTGCCATGCATATAGTTAGCCATGTCAGTGATTGTTTGATTGTAGATGGAAAGGTATATAGAACAGTGGATGGATGGATGGATGAATGGATGGATAGATGGATGGATGTGTGGGTGGAGGATAGATGGAAGAATACATTCACACTTATACAATGCAACAGTTTAAACCTCAGCTCATAAATTAAACACTGTAGTAGGATTAAAGAAGATTCCATCTATTGATCACTAAGGTGTTCTAATGCAATACCTTATAATTTCTTTGAAAGCTTATTTACAATTTCCCACTCAGTTAACTTGCTATACTTAAAAACCACCCTTGGAAAGCTATATTCTATTTGTAGATGAACACCTTGAGAAAATACTTAGTCTATCTGATCTGTGCAGCCCCCACCATTCAGATTTGTTGATTGAGGTTCTGCTGGGAATGGGGCATATATAATACATTGAAACCTGCTGTCTGAACCAAGGATAGTGGTTCATACCTAAAATCTTAGCACTTAGGAGACTAAGAGAGGAGGAGCTACATAGCAATTTCAAGGCACCCTGAATTACACAGAAAGATCTCATCTCAAAACAAAACTAATAAATAAATAAATAAAAATAAAATATAAAAATAAAACTATCTATACACCAAACCAGTAAGTCTTCATGGTCATGGAAAGACAGATCACCAAATCAGTCCCAGAAAAAAGTCATTTTCTTTTTTAATTTAAGCCAACTGATAAGAAATCCTCTCAGTCATTTTACACTGACATGGGAGAAGTGAGAGGTTAACCCAGCATGTAACAGTAAGGAGTTACAGGCATAAAACAACATGCCTCCTTCCATCTTGGCCTGTGCCTCAGGGGAAATACAATAAGAGGCAGAGCTTTCTGCTTCCGGCACCATGTTGGCTGCTATTCCCTGGACTATGCTCTGCAATTGGCGTTTTCTTTTTAGAATCATTTTCAGTTAAGTACTAAAGCTCAACACAGGGCTAGATCATGAACACAAGACATTATACTAATGTGAACTTGTGGGAGGTCAAAGTATAAGGATTACTTGACAGTAGCCATGCATTCAGGACTGGTAATTCCTGTTGGTATTTTGCTACCTGTTTGTGTTGTAGCTCCTCCGACACTACTACTGGGGAGAACTTGGGGCCCAAGCTCTACAGAAGCAATTGGTCTCTACACAGCCACAGCTGAGGATTCCACTCCAGACACAGTGGCACCTATATCCCAGGGCTGAGGTCCAACACTTCGCTATGTTGAGGTCTTCACCCAATTGTTCCACATGATTTTGAGATTGGTCATCCAATACTCTGACTTCATGGTGTGGATTTCAAAACCTTCAGTAGAGAAGCTTCTCAGATGTACTGTGCTGGCTTAGTTTTCCATGGCTGAATTCTGCCCTATCTAGGAACCCACCATCAGCAGTTCCTAGTACACTGTACCCAACACCAGGACCTTAGTGGTAGGCCAGAGGCCTTTTTTTTTATAGAAGAAAAAAGTCAAACTCCCTCCAAAGGGGATCATAACTTCTTCCAAAGCCAGAGCAACTGACATATAAGGGAAAATATGTGAAAACAGGAGAACTGAGACACTGGGCCTGTTGCATAATGCTCATTTCCAGAAATTTTATGCAAGAGCTTAGAATGAATAGCTTAATAACCAAGAAGGCCAGAAATGTGAGTTCAGTAGGCTCTGAGGTCAGTGAGCAAGAGCAGGTACTGGGAATGAACAACAATGAAGACAGACTCCACTATACTTTAGCTGTGAGACCTAGAAGTCACAAAGCCTATTGACAGACTTTGGTCCTGGAGCACCCTAGGGAATTAAATGAAAAAAAAAAAATCTCTACATGACAGATCACAGCACCTGGCATCAAGAGAAAGCAGACATAGGTTGTGGAAGCTAATTTTCAGTTTCCCCTTGATTGGCTTGAGAAATAGCTAGGAAATGGCAGACTTTTGGGTATGTCTAGTTGATGTATGGGAGTGGGCCTTCAGGGACAGTATCTAGTCCCAGGCCGCTTCTCCTCTGGCTCTTTCCTTGCTCTCTGCTGCCTGGCTGCGAGGAGGAGGGAGGCTTTCCTTCACCCTTCCCATCAGCCCTGGCGTTTGTTCCTCACAGCTGCCTGACCATGGACTGAACCTCTGAAACTGTGAGGTGAAGTGAACTCTTCTTCCTTTAAATTCTCGTGCCATGTATCTGGCCCTGGTGCTGAAAAGCTGACAAACACATGAGCAGCATGTTATTTGTGTATCAGACCATCATGGTCTGCTGAGAATGAATCTGTTGTTCCACAGGTATTTTCAGGTGGGCACAGAAAAGCAAGAGGAAGGCAACGGTGACCTGCCCAGGGAACAACGGAATCAACAAGAATTGCGAACAAGCTGTTCTAAGCTGCGCCTGGCATCACCAACAGTGGCTACCTCCTCTCACAGCAGGGGTTATCTCTTCAGGGTAACTCAGCAGCCAGGAAGTGTGAGGTGGAAGATTTATTTTCCACCATAAAGCGTATTGAATCTTTTTCCCTGATAATATTTGTTAAAATATACAAAAACATACTAAGATACTGATAGGGAACCTTTTAGAGTTGGAGCACTTAAACTGCAACCCCGACCCCACTTATTTATCAACAAAGCCCCAACACTGAGATTAAACTTGAATGCTAAGGTTTTAGTTAATAAAAAGCAACTCAAACATTAGTATCATTTGTCTATAAAATTTCAAAAAAACATGTCATATATTCACTATCACTGTACTAAAAAAAAAAAAAAAAAAAAATACCGAGTCTGCTTGAAGTCATACTATAAGCTAATAAAATACAGTGTTGTATACTTTGGAAAATTGTCAAGGGGACCATCTCCCCTATCTCAAAAGGTGGAAGGGACACAGGACACTCTGGAGTGAGAATATGTCTTATCTGGTAAGGGTGTTTGAAAGTGTTCATATTCATTAGCTACACATCAAATATGTGCACATTTTGTATTTCAGTGATGCCTCAGTAAAGCTGCTTGAAACAATAATAAATAAGGCCCCTCTTTAAAGTATATAAATTTGTTCAAGAGAAAGAGCCAAGAGGAGGATGGCAAGAGGTCCCCTCCCCCACTGATGATAACAGCCAATCCCTAAAACTAAGGAGGAACTCCTTAGTATTTTTCATCTTAGCTCCTTGTTAATTGTTTTATTTTAAGAACTCCAAGAAGCAAACTTTCACTTCTAGGCCACATAGCAGGGTGGGAGGAAATATTGTTGTCAGAGAGTAAAATCCCCACCAGGGTGCTCTTGTGTGCCGGGTACAGCCTCTTCTCAGCACATTGCCCTTGGAGCATCTTGGCTTCAGAGGGGGCACTCCGGGCCTACCCTCCCAGTTCTCTGTTCTCATGATGTCTGTGACATGTAAGCCAATAGATATTATCACATCTGAGCCAAACAGAAATCAGGAAGTAACCACATGAATTTGTGAAAGATTCAGTTCAGTTAAATTTTCTTCCATTCTACTCTTCTTTGAAAGTTTGATTTGGAAGTCAAATTATACACAACAAAAAATATAAAAAGCATTGAGCTGGAATCAAGCCAAATTTGGCAAGAAGCCCCAAAGTCTTTACATAAAGAAAAGCACAAAAGCCCCACAACCTTGTTCCTTACAAAGACTGTGGGAGAGAGTGATAAAGGGATCATCACTTTGGGAAAGACATTCCAAGCCCAAAAGACATTGGGCAAGGAGTCAATATTTCACAGAGTTGGAGACATAGGGAAAGGAAAATGGACAGTGACACTATATAAAGATTTGTGTCACCAAGAAACAGTTTGAGAGTCTTTAGGACTATGATCCCTTGGACCTGGGCTTCCTTAACACAATGAGAGTGCCCCAGTGATGCAAGTGACATTGGCGATCCTTTGATCACTCCCAAACACAGAGGGTCTCTATTATGAACTAAACTGGGTATAGGAAGTCACAAGGCACAGGCCTAATCATGGTCTCTGCCCATAAATGTCATAAACCATGTGGGAGGAAAGACTTGTGGGCCACACACTTATAAAAACAGGAAAATATATCAAAACTTTATAATGAATAACAGTATATGTTGGATAGCGATCATACATTGAATATTAAGAAGCCAAGTCTTCAAAGCAGAGTGAAGTGCTGTGTTTGGGTGAAATCTGTTTTGAACTGAATCACCCTGAATTGCAGAAGTGGCTTTGTTCATTTTGTGCTGCTCACAGAATACCATGGACTGGAGAACTGAAATTCTCATAGCTCTGGGACTGGGAAGTCTAAGATTCAAGCCCTGGGAGGTACAGCTGTCTGACAAAGGCTGCTCTCTTTTTCTGAGATGGTACCTGAACGCTACATCCTCAAGAGGGGAAAAACACTGTGTTGTCATGCTGCAGAAGAGCAAAAGGGAGCAAAACCACTGTTTTTGGTCCTTCTTTATCAGTAACCCATTCATGGCAACTGAGCTCTCAGGCCTGGCCTAAACTCTTCCCATGAGCCACCCCCTCCTTACAGAAAATGCACTGCGGATCAAGGTCCCAACTCATGAACTCTGGGCACACATTTCCATCATACCAGGTAGCATTTGAGTCATTGTGCATTTCTACTCTGAGAGCTGGTAAGCAGAAAGGTGGACTACCTTCTGACACTTTCATTATTGAGGAATATAAGATCATATTAGAAACTCAATGGTATAAGCCTTTCCACTTACATAAATCATGGAAAGGAAAGAATTCTACAAGATCAGCCCTCTACCCAGCAAGTGGCCCACTCATGCACAGGTGTGTGTGTGGGTGTGTGGGTGGTGTGTGTGTGTTGGGTTTGGATGCAGGCAGGAAAGAACCTATTTACTTGTAGTGAAAACCATCACTGTCTGTCATTTTTCTCTCGTTGCTGGGACAAATACCCAATACCCAAAATGAAGGAAGGAAAGGTTTATTTGGTTCACAGTTACTGGAGGTTTCAGTCCATACTCAACTGGCTCCAAGGCTGAGTGGAACAGGGCAGAGAAGGTCCAGTTTATGGCAGCGGAACAGCAACAAATGGCAACACAGGCAACCAACCAACCAGGGCAACAGAGAGAGAGTCTGTTTCTCTGTCTCTTATATTACATCCCGGCTCTCTGCTTCAGGATGTCCACCTCAGGCCACACCTAAAATCCCAGCAGTAATCAGATCTATAACCCAGCAGATCATGAGTCAGTCTCAAACTCTATATGTCCCCATCCCATGAATGCACGAGGCTTTGAGGGGACAATTAGAATCAAACCATAACAATCCTTTTTAAACAGTATTCTACAAGCCGGGCGTAGTGGCGCACGCCTGTAATCCTAGCACTCGGGAGGCTGAGGCAGGAGGATCGGTGTGAGTTCGAGACCAGCCTGGGCTACAAAAGTGAGCTCAAGGCCATCCTGAACTGCATAGTGAGACCCTGTCTCAAAAAGACAAAAAAAATAAAAAATAAAAATAAAAATAAATAAACAGTATTCTACAAATGCTGCACAAAGTATAGCAATAGCACAATAGAATTCATTGTTCTATATTAGCTTTAATATTTCTAGTCAAAACACCTAAACAAAGGACTTACAGTGCCAAGACCATAATTAATAACAAAAGATGCATCTGTTCCATGGCTTTTGTAGGGAGATTAAGATGTATAGGAACTGCTACTACTCCTATAGCTAGGTGTGCATTATAGTTAGAATCCAGAAAGAAAATCCTGTAGAATTTCCAAGTCTGACATTCAAAGAAGAGTAGAATGCAAGATTTTTTTTAAGGAAGGGTCTACAGCCTGTTCAGGGTCTCACTACTAGATCAGACTCTTAGTGATGTGCCTGCATGGCAGATCTGGGGACTAAACCCCCAACCCCTATACCTGCTTGCAGGCACTTTAATCCACTGAGCTACTTGGCCAGCCCTCAAGAATTTATTAACTGAATTTAATCTTTCACAAATTCATGTGGTTACTTTCTGATTTCTGTTTGGCTCAGATGTGATAGTGGGTGGCCAGGTGTAGGAAGCCATGTAGCTGCTCCTCAGTACCCTTACTGCCCATGAAAGAACATTTCACATGGTCAACAGCTCAAACTTATGTGGACCCTAAGGAATAAACCTCCAGGACTATGGAGACTCACACAATTCTTATTATTGTTAATGAAAATTGTGTGCTAACTTCATACTCAGAACCCCTTTTAGAGGAGAAATCATGTGTACCCACATATTGGCATGAACATGTACCAACCCTAAATATTTCTGTCCCTTTGCAATGGCCCCTTACAATGGCCTAATATAAGAAAATTGTTGCTGGCAAACACACTTTTATTTCTCAAGTCATTTTTTGTATGTCTTTTTCCCCGATGTTATTTTATTTTTAGATCAATCATATTAAAGAAAAGTTGGAAAATTCTGAGGATGAAGGCTAAATAAGGTTTTAATGATTCTGTTATTATAATTATTATCTAATATCTGAAGTGTAGAGGCAGGATGCAATGTTTGCCTACTCCAGATAAGTGTGAGGCCTGCTGATACCATGTGTACATTTTCTAAGTCTTACAAGAACTTACATCAAGAAAACATTGAAGAAAGCTTATAATAAAACATATTTATGTTGTAGTGCTAAGGTTGAATTGTGAAAGCAAGAAGGAATTTACAGAAAAGTAAGTAGGGCATTCTATGCAAATGAACAATTTGGAAAATGAGTGAATGTGAGTACATTATATTGATAGAACTCCTGTTATCAGACGTCCAAATTCTGTAGCAGCAAGGCATGACATGCCTGTTTTTGTGGTACATATAACAACCACTAAATATTTCAATGTCTACAGTTAACATCAATATATGATTGAGCACAAAGATTATGTGTACATGGAGTTTGCCAGAAGAGAGAATGGCAAATAAATAAGTAAATGTAATGCTCAGTAAACTCTAAATGGAAATCCATAACCATGTACTCTGGTCTGAGTCAGAGTTAGGATTAGGGTGATGATTAAATCATGGGTACGGGAAATATATGGATTTGCTATTGGAAAGGTCTACAAATATTAAATGACTGGTTGAAAAGAAATCAAAAGAACAACAAACATGCACATAGAGGCCTCAGGCAAAGTGGAAGCCACCTGGACAGAAAGAAATTCTTAATCTGAGCCAGCTGAGTGGAGAGGGCTTCGTCCAACCACGTTCATGCATGAGCTTTTGGAAGGAAGTGTGGCATAGCATGAACAACTGGAAGGGGGCTGGTGGAAAAAACAGAGAGTCCTGCATTTGGCAGATCTGGGTGGGTGTTCTTGGTGGCTCCTGGTGAATGCCGTTTGCTCAACGAATGCTAATACAGAGGAGGGAGGAGTTTCCTGCTAAAGATTACAGAGTAATTCTACATATTTCCATTTTTCCCTTAACAAAACTTCTCTAATATAAAGAGCACAACAATGGAAAAACAAGAAGGTGGACCGTAACTGTGGGATGACAAAGAGATTGGGAAAGATGTTGAAGCAAAATTTGGGACACCCAAAACTGATGGAACAATGATAGCTGACAGCAGACTCAAGAAGGCTGGCATGGTCTGGCTCAGACTGCCCTCGACAAAGGCTCAGGAATTGGCAGCTTAGGGGTTTCCCTGGAAGGGGGGGGAAGTGAGAGTAGATATGAAATAAGAACAACTATCATTGAAGATGTAATTATAGATTTTCATGCAAAAAAAGAAGAAATGTTACAGTTTTGAAAGGTATAAAAAAAGATTTCAGTCTTTTCCAGACTTAGCTCTTCAGTTAAATGAAGTACAGGGCACAAAGGAACATGTCAAAGGACACTGCAGGGTGGCAACCAGAACAACTCAGACCTCAGCAACTCTAAGGACAAATTAAATACTTAGAAAAGAAAATAAAAAAGGCAGGGGAGAAGGTAATTTATAGATTAAAAGCCATATAAGTGATAAATCAATTAATTGCAATGTATGGATTTTATTTCAATTTAGATTTAAGGCTCAATCAGCCTAAGAGTAAAGATCACTTATGAAGCAATAAAGAACATTGAACTCCTGAGGGTTAGAATAGAGGGCAATGTGTAAGAGTGGGTCCAGGCTGGGTTAAATAATCAAAGGAGGTAGAACAGATATCCACGAGGGACTTCTGTAGAGAGAGATCAGCTAGGGCAAAGACCTCAGTGTTGAGCCAGAAAAGTCATGCTTGAAAGATGGCCTGAGACCGATGTTGAAGGGTTGGACTCAAGTAAGTTCTGCACTACCTCTAGTGCACTGATGGGATTTAAAGTCACAAAACAGAATATAATCACATAAGAAGGAAGTGTATGGTAAGAGGCAAGAAAACGCACGATTGACCCTTGGGGCTAGAGGATGGATAGAAAAGAAGAACCAAAGGACAAGAAGCTCAAGAAAGTTCTAATACCCAAACTGCAAGGGAAGTACTTCAAAAAATCAGCAGCTGGGATCTCATCTGTTAAAAAGTTTTACACATCAAAAGAAATCATCCACAAAGTGAATAGAAAACCCAAATTATGAGAAAAATTTAGCCACCTGTCCCTCAGACAAAGGACTTCTATCTAGAATATACAAAGAACTGAAATTAGGTCTCCCAAATTCAAAGTCCCAATCCAAAATTGGAGAGCTGAGATAAATATGCAATTTAGAAATAAAGAAAAACAAATGGCAAATAAATATGTGAAAAAATGTTCAATGTCATTGATCATTTGAGAAATGCACATTAAAACAACACTAGGATTCCATTTCACCCCAGAAAGAAGAGATATCATCAAGTCAATCAATCGCAAATTCTGGAGGTGCTTTGGGGAAAAAGGAGTATTTCTCCAGTGTTGGTGTGATTGTAGACTGGTACAACCATCATAGAGTGTTCAGATTACTCAAATTCCTCCCGTTTGATCTAGTTATTCCCCTTCTGAGTATTTTCTGGATGAATTTAAAACATCATACCACAGCAATGTGTGTGCCCATGTTTAAAGCAGCACAGTTTGTCATAGCCAAATCTTGGAAAGGATCCAAATGCCCACCAATCAAGGAATGGGTAAAAAATGATGTGCTATTTTTTATACAGTGGTGTTACTCAGCTATAAAGAAGTATAAACTTGAGGCTTTTATATGTAAATGGATGCAACTGGAAACCATACTCATAAGTGAAATAAATCAGACTTGCTTGTGTAAACATTATATTATCTCCCTAGTGTAAGAAACTGAAAGAGTAAATACATTGTATATCCATGATGTACAATAGATATTTTCAAAGGGGAATAAAGTGCACAAAAGAAAGGAATAACTGGGATGGAAGAAAGGACAAAAAGAAAAGGAAAAGAAAAGGGAAAAATGTATATATGATAGCTAAGATAATTATACTACTAATCTCTATTAGGTCATTAATAAGAACAGTTTGTGATTACATTATTTAATTTTTCATGACTGTATCTTGTAATCTGAGAAAGTATATTGAAAATAATAATACACAGTGTATTAACCATTGCTAATATTATATTATCATGTTTTGAAATTCTGTGTCATTGTTTTTATTTTTTCTCTTTAAAAATTAAAAAAAAAGAAGAAACAGAATAATCAATTGTACCATGTTAGCTCACATTCCCGATGCTGAGACACAATATGGCATCCACAGAGTGAGGAGAGGTTTAGCTTAGGTCATGGTTTTAGGGAATTCCCTCCACAATTAGCTGGCTCTAAGATGGGACAGCCATGACAAAAGAAGGTGGCAGAGCAAAGTGATTTAGTTCATGTGGCCAGGAGGCAGAGCAGAAGAATAGCATTGAGAAAAGGCGTAAGGGTATAGATCCCAAAGCACACCTTCATGACCCCTTCAGACACACCCAATTGCGCAGTGAGCACACAATGCGCTACACCAATCTCCCAGGTGAATGCCAGCATCAGTCAAATTGACATATTACCCTAACTAGCACATCCCATGTTCTTCTCAACTTCCTACCCAAACATATCTCCTTAAACCATACTTAACCTTCAAGCAAAGACAATAGTTTGTAATTGTGCATAACATAATACAACTATCCTGAATATACCCAGAAACACTATAATCTCTTCTCCAAATTCTCAATAGCTCCAATATTTTCAGTAGTTTCAGTAAATTTCATCTAATACTCAAGGCAAACTCTTAGTTCTGAATCTCTATAAAACATAAAAAATAAAATAAACAAGTTTTATGATATCAAGGTACCATGTCACATGGTAAACATTCCTATCTGAAAAGGGGATAAAAAAGAATCAAACAAAAACAAAGTCAAAATCTAGGCATGAAAGCATTAAGTCTTGTAGCTTCACAGACAGCACTGGGGTTCACAGAGGTACAATGTAAGTTCCAAAGGATATGGGTGGCCTCATTCCCACAGCCATGCCAGCCACAGACCAGACAGCCTCTCTCTTGGGCTAGCTCCACTCGCCACCTGCATCTTTCTCAGTAGATGCTCCACATCCCCAGGGTTTCACTGCAACTTTGGCTTTCTTCTCCCAGCTTCACATGCTGCCTTCTTGGTGGTTACTTGTTTGGCCTTCAGGCCTCTGTTGCAAATCTGGGTAGAAGCCTGTTTCATCCCATAACATTTGCATTTTTCGTGCCAGCTAAATCAGCATCACAGGGATGACACTAAGGCTTGCTATCAGGAGGAGCAATAGCTAGGCCACCTTGTACCCTGGCTGCAGCAGCCTTTGAGTACCTGCATGGCTAACCATAATGACTTGAATCCTAGGGAATGCTCTGAAACAGGGAGCATAGGGACTTCCTTTTCTATTTCAAAGGAAAAAAAGATACATAAACAATGAAACCTAGTTTCAAAAGAGGTTAGAAGTTACTAGGACAGTTACAGTAGCTGATATATTGTATATTTCTGCATATTAATTTTGTACTAATATTGCTTAGAAGAGATATCATGCCTATATGCTGTACTTTGGTTAACTAGTACAGGGGCTCTCCTTGCAAGTGAACAGTTTACAGTTTTATGCCCTTTAACCTGCAGTGGGTAGAGTATTACTGATTTCTGAGATACTCTCAAGGCATCTTTAAGGAAAACCTGAATGTTTGACTGTCTTGAAAACAGCAGATCAACCCGCCCATTACCCTTACTTTATGCCTTCTGCAAAGTCCCAGGTCATGGATAAAATATAGAAAAAAAAATCTATCAAATTGTGATATACATGACCCCTGCTTTAATACTGATAGAATCCCTTGGCCCATGTGACATCCCATGAAATTGGCCGTTATTGTTCTCATTCCCATTACTATTCTTACTCTCTAGACTGCAGTTTAAGCACTATGTGTTTAGCCATTTAGATGGTCTTTTATGACACAATTGTCTAGTAAACTTTTTTTAATTTAAACTCATTTAAATGATCATAAAACATTAAACATATATACTGCTGAGGAACAATATGATTGAGACACAGACTGACAGATGGGTAGATCAAATGAGGTTAAATATATCTATCTCTTCAGATTTTTATCATTTACTTATGGTGAAAATTTTCATTCTTTTCCTTTAGCTTTTGAAATTGTACCTATGATTATTCCCTATGGTCACTCCAGTGAACAATAACAACTAGAATTTCTTACTATCCAACTGTACCTTAAAATCTATTGATCAAGCTTTCTCACATCCCGACCCCACACCACCACTCTGCTCTCCCTGTCCTCTGGTAACCACCATTCTTCTTTCAACTTCTCTGAGATCAACTTTTTGGCCCCATTAATGAATGCAATCATGTAGTGCTTATCTTCTGTGCCTGGCTTACTGAATACAGTGATTGATTACTTGTTCCAGGGCTGGGGAGATAGCTTGTTCCATTCATGATGTAGCAGGTATTACAATTTCAGCCCTTGTGGGGCCAAATAGGACTTCACTGTATACATGCTTCACATTTTCTTTATTTATACATCTATGTTAATTGCCACATGGGTTGCTTCCATTTTTTGATTGTGGTGAATTGTGATGTGATCAATATGTATGTTGAATGTTGAAAAAATGGGCAGAGCAGAAGAACAGCATTGAGAAATAGCTTTTTACTTATCAGAGTAAAAGGCCCATCCACATCAGCTCCTAACAAAATACTGCAAGTATCTCCTTTCACTGCAAATGTTCCTATCATTCTCACACAGGTCTTTTATTATAATAAGTTTTAATGTGAATATTTGCTGTATCTTTTGATCATCCCTTGGATAGCAGGAATACTTCAGGTAATCTCAGGATTTCTAGAAAAGGAAATGTGCCACCTGAAAAGCTCCATGAAACAATCTGGGACACTTTATGTGTGCACTGACTTAGGAACCATGAGTGCTTTTCTTGAGTACCCATGAAACATTTCTTTTGAATTACTCAAGGCATTTTACAGATTTCATTGCACAGATTGTCACAACATCCAGAACAGATGCCACCTAGCCTCTGAACGGGGAAGGGAAGAGGTGACAACGCAGTACAGTGTTAAGTCCTTAGACCCAAAGGAATGTAGAGAGATTCAACATTTTGCATAGTAATAAATTCTCAGGGGCATGAACAAAATTCAACTTACCTACACATTTTATTGTCTAGATGATCATTTTCTCATTTTGAATTTGAATGAAAATGGACTAGGCTTTGTTAAGGAATTTAGAAAGACAACCTAGCTAAAAGCATTTTTTTGAAGTTGTCCTATCTGCGGTTCTATGAATTATCTGAGAGATGTTAATAAGTCCAAGAAAAAATGTTAATCCTTAATGACCAAATATACTGGAGAAGATCCCACTCTTAAAAACAAGAGAAGCCGGGCGTGGTGGCGCACGCCTGTAATCCCAGCACTCGGGAGGCTGAGGCAGGAGGATCAATGTGAGTTCGAGACCAGCCTGGGCTACAAAAGTGAGCTTAAGGCCAGCCTGAACTGCATAGTGAGACCCTGTCTCAAAAAGCAAAAAAAAAAAAAAAAAAAAAAAAAAAAAAAAAAAAAAAAAAAAAA